>JAJLWW010000055.1:0-138899 GCA_030570935.1 Geotrichum klebahnii
CTATACATAGCTGTGAATGCTGCTAATCATATATGAAGATATCACGTGGATTAGGTCAAAACTGACACAATCATTTACTTTCCATAAAATACTCATCCAGATATTTGAACGTGTTTGTGACACTTAATCTACGAGCATATACAAATGTTAAAAAACACTAAATTTCATCTTATCATTGATTAGATATGTTGAGCGTATAAATGTAAAATTTGGCTTCCATGTGGACTGTTTTAAAATCCGGTTGCGTTTCTCTCGGGCGAGTAAAATGGATTTTTAATTCCGAAAAGTGTGGCTAGATTTTCTTGGGACTTTGTGGTTTTAATCTGTGAGTCGAAAATGCTTGTAAAGTGTACCATTTGATTATGTAAAGTTCACAGGTGGGTTTTCCCAAAACGGTGGGATATGATGGTGGTATTGGACAACTTTCACTTTCAGGCCAACTACTTTTATTACCCTTCTTGCTAATTTTGTGTTAAGCCATTGTTACAGTAAAATTAGCTAATTACGTTAAATTTCTTAGCGGATTACGGCTTAATTTGGAAAAAGTCCAAGGAGTTCATTATTGGGTACGGCTAATCTTTGGGAGTTTTCTCTTTATAAGTGGGATTTAATCCAGTGCTTGTGCTAAGTTGAAATATTTTCTACCAATCTTGTTAATTAATCCTTTATTACTACATTGGGAATGGCTAAAATTATTTTTGCGCAAATATAACATCTTTTGCAGCCATTTCTTTTGTTCAAGCCCTTGTCTCTATTTAACGAAGGGCTTATCAAGTCATATGGTTCAATCAGATTAAAATTTCAGATAAGTAGCAATTTAAAGATAACCTTAGTTTCTTTGACTATGTTTGTTTTAGTTTCATTTAGATGTTTCAATACTTGCTTTATTTCTTGATTTCTTGATTTATTTCCCTGATTACGCTGCAACACTTTTTAAAAGTACTCTTTGAATATCTTGGTCAAACTTTGGTAAAAATTATAACAACGAGCAATGATACCGATCAAGTGTACCCTTCAACGGTCTCTTTTTCTGTACTTTTATCATCATTTAGTAAGAAATCCTATATGTATAAGTCTAGGGGCATGAGAATCGATTTCATTTATTGTAATGCCCTACAACTCAAATTTATGAGAAACCAAAGATATTGGACAGATTAATCGGTATTAAATTAGCAAGACAGACATGATAAACATTTACAGAATAAAGGGTTTGTGCTTACAACTTGAATAGAAGTGCTGCTTTAATTAGACAACAAGGATCAATTAGTGTTAGTTGTTAGAACAATTCTGGCCAAAAGTCAAGTTTTGGTTCAAAGATATTCCTATGAAAACACCATTTAGTAATTGTGATTTTAAAAAAATTTAGAAGTCCTTAATACTGTACAGTAATATGAAAGGGTTTCTTTTTAGCGCGATCATGTTTATGTAGCTACAAAAATGTTTGATCTCTTGAACAAGCCTCTTACATTCAAACCAAAATTATACACCTTATTATTCATGAAGACGGTAGTCACTACATAAAGAATTGATATTTTAATACTGAAATAATGACATTTACCTTGCATTTCTTTCTCCCCTACCTCACATGTTATTCAATTGCTCCATATGTGTTTTCACTTGAGTGCATCTACCAGAAATACTGACAATTATTTCTTACTTCAAGGAATCAAAAATATTACGTGTGGAAATAAACGTCATCTCGACAAAGATAATATAAGCCAATGATTGCCAAAGTGATTAAAAATAACAGCAAGGTGTGGGGCTCGTTGGATGACACCGGGGTTGTGGCATGCTAAGTTTAGCAGGTCACTTCTTAATCTGGTTATCAAAAACCAGCACGGCGAATAACACAAAAATGAGGTGAACAGAATACTTAAGTGTTACTGTGAAACTCCATTTTAAATATCTAAGCAACTTTTAATAACTATGTTTTCATATTTCCTAGTCACCGCTTGCTTGATGAAAACATGGGCCAGCATTCAGGCAGGACCAATATACAATTGTGACTCACAAAAGCGAAAAGCCAGTCATATCAACAATGAATTACGGAAAGAAGAACAAAAAAAGGCAATTAGTTCAACTATAATCAAATGAGCACTTTGTCCCTTTTATAGACGGTTTGAAACCTCGAGGACGGGCACACTTCAGGCTTCTTCTAAGGTGGCAAAGAAGATTGAAAAATGGTTTATATGGTTTAGCTTTGTGAGGAAAGTTGAAATAATTATACCTGTTTGCTCCTTTTTAATAATAATTTTGGTTTATCAATTTTGGTAGTTTGATAAAGGTTATGCTTCTCGGTGAAGGTCAAAAGGAACTAGCTTACCTGCTGAGAAGTAAAATGAGTCAGTCCCATATAACCTTGAAATAAAAGCACTCGTCGTACATCTGAAGTCAATTAATCCCCTAGTTCAAAATTCCGCTTTCTCCCTTTACATATTAACGTGTCTAAATTGTTCTATTGAAATCGCTTAACCTATAATAATTGATTTCAATAGTTGATTTTTACAACTTGCTGATCTTTCAGTCATTTTACTGTATTATGGCATTAATAGCTATGGGTAAAGGTTCGGATGTAGAGAGTATCTTCACATTTATATTTAGTAGAATTGAGACCTTTTACTTATTCTTTAGTTCTATGATATGGATATTGAAGAACTGGCAGGCATGATAATATTTATTGGTATCCAATCTGAGCTTGAACTAGAGAACTTAGTTTTACACCCATTACATATTTGTGTTTCCAACATAAGAAACAAAAGAATGTTTTGGAAATGATTTTTAACCTTTTTAAACGACATCTAGATTCTGTTTCTATTCAGCATCGCTCAATAAAATTAAAACTTAGATTTAAAACTGATTTGTTAACAGGCAAAAAAAATAAGTATTACTAGTATTTCTTCACTGTAGGACTGAATAGCATATATTTATCAAAAACAATATCGAGAACACTTCAAAATTAATATAGCTGTTATTATCAAAGTAATGGCAAAGAGGGACTTACCTGGTTCCTAATTGATTCAAGCTAAAGCAAACATAACTCATTAGGAGAAAAATTAAATCCAATAAGTGTAAACTAAAACATGAAATTATTCTAACCAGAATATAACAAGAAAGATATATGAATAAGAATGTTATAGAGTTTGATATAATTGAACATAGATGCTATAGACACCAATTCAGCTAAAATTGAAAAGTAAAGTAATATGGTATAAAAGTCCGACTTGAAGATGAGAGGTTCTATATAAATTAGAGTCCTTACATGTTCATCTCAAGCAAAAGTTAAGAGGTACACACAAAATGGGCAAGCAACATGAAATAAGAATGCTTGAATCTAGATCTGGCTCAAAGTTTTAAAAAGATAAATCTTAAAATATAAAACTGTGAGTGAGTAGTAGGACTGTAGCTCTAAAATAATTTGCAACTCTGATAAACCACATCCTGGTACACGTTATTTAGTGATAACATTAAGTATTGTATCGCGTGAGTTACAATCTTTTCCTTATAAAATATTGGTTGTAAGCTTAGTTTTGACCTGCTACAAGGTTCCTATATTATTTCAATTGAAATGCTTTCTAGTCCAGCTGGTTATAAAAGTAGGAAGCGTATCAAACGACAACTTGCTTCATGAATCGAGTACGCTCGAATGGTAAGTATTACTTTCAAATTCATCTTCTATATTCTTTAATAGTCGGCAATTTTGGTATGTTTATTACTTAGATGCTTTCAAAAATTGGAGATGGCCCATCACAACCGAATACTGTACTAAACTTTTAGGATTTTTCCATAGTTTGCTTGATTTTTTAAATTATAGATGCTGCTATTTTTTCTTGTGTCTTACAGCTGTTTTCTTTGACAATGAAGCAAAATCTTATCAATATCCATAGAAGTATGTTATTAGCTTTGTTCATTAATTTGAATCACATAATGCAAATCACATAATGGAAACAAATAGATTTAACATCTCCACCAATTTGTGAAATATTCACTCCAGCCTCCAAAGGTAGCCTGAAATGCAGAATCCGTACTAACCCAGGAGTTAGAATTGCTTAAGGGAAAACTACTAGCAAAGGCGAGAATTTGTCGTGTCTTAATTTAACTATAGGTGGTTAAAGATTGAATAACTCTCATAAAAATTTTCATTGAAGATTTTATCAAATTCTCATACTCTTTGACAATTAATGAAAAATCTACCAATAATCGCAAATTTGTAATCACTTGTAAGTACAGTGTATTCATTATTCTTCCTATTTGGAATTTTTAACTCGTTTAACAGCACTTATTCAAGAGTTTCTCAAAACGAAATCAAGCAGTCAGGTGAAATTCTGGAAAGAAATGGTATTTAACATCGCATTAGAGGATAGGCCTGCAAAGCCAAAATTGAGTACATGAATCTCCTTGACTATAATATAGTTAAATGATTAAAGATCAGGTCAATTCTTTAAGTAAAATATCTGAAACAGTTGTTATAAGTTCTATGATGTGCCACCTTTATCAAGTTGTACCTTAGAAATATTTATGTCTCTTTTTGATCATAATTTTGGAATCAAGAAATGGTGATAGTACCATAATATTTTACCTTTTTGCATATTTCGATTTTTCTAATTATAATTAAATGAGATGAAACGGCTCCAAAGAAAGGAAATGTGCATGGTGCATTGAGAACATGTGGTATGATTCATATTTTCCATAATTTGATATTCCAAAGCATTTCTGCCTGTGTGTCCAAGCAAAGAACACTGTTGATCTACTATACGGATTGGACCACTGAGTTCTGCTGAGAGAACTCAGTAAAAAAATAAAATAAAATAAAAAGCCGTTGTCTTTATAATTGGAATTGAAATTTGGAAACCAGTCCACAAATTCAGGTCGTAACTGCTGTGAAAGTAGGCATCTTCCTTGCAGGCGCAAGATGAAATTTGTGAGCATACAGTTCAGGGAGCAGCAATATTTGATTCAGCTCATGCTCCTTTACGCCAAATGGTATGTACCAAAATGAAGACAAGACAACTTGGATCAGTAAAATAGAAGGTAATCAGCATGCAGCTGTGCACGTTGGATGCGACTTTGTATGAATTTCTAAACTTTGTCCTTAAGTGCAAGCGTATAGCATGCATCCATTCAGATATAGAACATTCGGCATTACCTACATTAATCAGCTGTCTCGGTTCCACATCTGGCGTCAAAGTCTAACTAATTGAAACAAAAATATAAATTGGTCTGATATAACTTAAATGTTTTTTTTCGAGTAGTCACCTCTGTAATCATATGCCATTGGCAAAATATTCAAGACATTTCGAAGTACTACAAACTCAGAAAGTTTGTATGCACTGACAAATACTTTAATCAAATCAAATGTAGGCATATTAGCCGAATTTTGAGAGCCTCGTAGGTTCAATTAAACATCCAGGGAAGAGCTTTGGCGTTCATGGTGGGTCAATGTGACCAAGCATATGCGTCTTAGAGCTGTTGGTCTAAAAATGTTAACGTGCACAATTTCTGATCGGAGCATTACCCAAGTGGCATTCGTTCAGAGAGATGAACAAACTTTTGTCAATTTCACAAAGTCAGGTTCATACAATTACAAAAAAAAAGAATATGACCCAATTCATGTATGATTTTACTCCATAAGGTCAGCAAAGTATGAAGCATATTGGTTTATGGAAGTGCGTCTCCAGTGAGACAAAATTTTCAATGAAATTCAGAATGTATGGTGTATACAGTAAAGAGATCCAGAAAATATAAATATTTATTGCAGAGTGCAGATTCCTCAACAATTAATGGCTCAGCCTTGGAAAATTTTGAAGATATAATTGACGCCTTACCTTGAATTCTTGGAAACTCGAATTCAAATATTGTTATGGCGCTGGTTGCTCAGAGACAGCCTTGAGCTTAAAATCCAGGTATTGGCTCAAAGATTATAGCTAGACTGTGGATTTTAAAAGTGAAAAATGAATTATAAATTTTTATTATCAAAGTATAACCAGGTTAGCAATTAGTCAATTTTTTTTCCGACCCTGAGACTTTCTTATGTAGTAAATGGTTTGAAACGGACCCTTATTCTTGCTTAGCCATAAGCCTGCAAGTTTGTATAAAATCCCATAAGCAAATGTACAAAGTTTTACCACCTAACTCTTTCACAAATGAAGGTCAAATTGTGATTGTCAGTGATACCCCGTGATAGGAGATGTTTTCATTTTTGTTCACACAAATAAACCCATGATAATGAAATGCAATTATCCAGAAGGTTTCGAATAGATTTAGACTTTTTAGTTGAATGGAAGCCCTAAACCTGATACAAGGCTGAATGTTAAATAAATATTCATGTGCTCACTTGTACCTACAGCCAATGGCAACAGTCCATTTTCAGGTCAACCCAAGTATCGACCCTTGAAAACTTGTCACGTTCGCAAGGAAAACTCTCCAAGTCATTCACTGCAGCTAAAATATAATTGCAAAGTTCACATAACATACTGATGGAAGACCATATTTGGGGTTACGCAGGATGTACTTCTAAAGGGTTATAGGGAAGTGCACATACAAGCCACTTTGAAAACAAAGTTCATGCTCATGGTCCATGGTAATGAATACTTTATACACCCAAGGCGGTCAGAGTAACGATATAATAAGTGAGTGGATATTTAATCATAATGATGCTTTGCTTTATTTAAATAACCTTGGCTCGTTATCTGGATATTTGGCAAACTTTAGTGAGATCAGCGTGCCTGCACTAGTTTTCCAAAGTGTTCAGAACTGGACTTGTTATAATCATTTAACCCATTCCGATGGACCACTCTCAATATTAACATGAATAGTCTTGACTCTAGCGAAAACTCAGAAGCCTTCTTTTGAGCTTACAAATTGAGATGTTCATGTTGCTTTGTGAGATACTGGATAGTGTCGGTGGATTTACTGTGATAGGGTTAGCGAATTGAGCATAGAAATAATAAAGGTCCAGGTCGTCATCATATATATTTTATGAGTTTGAACTGTGCTTCGGGCCAATCACTCGGATGGCAACTTTTTGTGAAAATCATAACGGTGGCATTATGTGGGGTAATTGTATTGCGATCGATAACCGAAAAACATTGAAAATAAATTTGAAATAAAAATAAAAATAAAAACGTCAAGTTATGTGCGGGTTCGCATAAACATTAACAACTTCTGAGAGCAATGGTTTCTCCGTCGAGAGTCAAAATTTACCAAATTTTGGAGTATAAAATGAACTGCTTCTTCTATTCGAGTCTTCCTTGATATTAATACCATAAATCTACATATCTTAATCATGTCCGAAGAACTTAAGTCTTACTTTGTTGTTGTTTATGATAAGCCTGGGACTTTGCCCATTCGACTAAAGTGCAAGGAGTCTCATTTGAACAATGTCAAAACCCTCGTTGCCAACAAACTTGTGACATTCGGAGGTAATTACCAAATAATATCCAAGCTACTGATTATAGACTAACAATGTATATAGGTGCTTTGGCTAATGAGCATGTTGCTGAGGGTCTTCCTCCTGTCATTGGATCTACTATGGTTGTGAGAAATACCTCTGCCGAAGCAGTTAGAGAATGGCTTCGAGGCGATATTTATGCCAAAGAAGGTGTCTGGGATGTAGACGGTGCCATTGTCAACGCTGTAAGTAAAATGAAAGACATGCTTGGAGTGTATGACTAACTTTCATAGATTATTGTCACTCCCATTTCATCATAAAGGAGGGAAAAAATTAATGAATGGAAGAAAGTAATGATGAAATTTTAACGTTTACCCGAAACTTATATATAACCATATCGAAGACCTACAAATATATTTTATGAAAGAACTCTATCATAAATATGCCTTCAATAAAACTAGAAACTGGGATTGAGTTGAATTATATAGACTCGGGAGCTCCTAAGGGTCTTACTTCCTACGAAACTGTAATTATTGCGCATGGAGTGGCATACAATCAAAGTATGAAGTAAGATTTTACTGTAATGGAGAATTTCACTGACAATTAGATCTTTCTTAGATTTATTCGCCCCCTTAATAAGCATAGCACCTAGTTTGGGAACTAGAGTTATTGTCTACAATCAGAGAGGATATTCCGGATCTACTCCATTACAAAACTCAGAAAGACTGTTAGAAGAAGCTCCAGAAAAGCTTGCAAAAGACTACGTACTTGACTTGGTGTATTTTCTAAAATGGATTTGCGCCAATGAAAGCTTTCCTATTAGACCTATTGTTTTAGGGTGGTCAAAGGGAACAAATCTACTTCTAGGAATTTCCACATACTCATTTCTTGACGCCAAGACAAGGTCGGCTGCTCTCGAGTGTGCAAGTGCTTTTATTCTATATGAGCCTCCAGGGAATGCCTTTGGAATTCCCGTAACCGAAGATTATACCAATGCCATGAATAGTCCTGACCTTATAACCTCCCAAAATTCAGAAGAAAAGTACGCCATCATGGGAAGAAACTTCTCGACTTGGATAGCAGGTTTCTACAAGGCAGGGGATTCTAACCCTTACAAGATGAGCTCCCAAGAGCTCGGAGCCCTAATCAACACTGCTTATGAAGCACATATGATTGAACACGGATTTTATTGGAAACTTACTACATCAGCAACTGCTCAGCAAGATATGACCAAAATTGCATTGGTAGACCAAAAAGATATTCCTATTGCTTTATGCTGGAATGGAGAAACAGCCCCATACTTACAAGGAGCTGCCAAAAGGGCCAAGGATCTTGGTGCCAATGTCTTTTTGCTTTGGGAAGGTGGAAATCATCTCGCATTTGCTCATGAGCCAGAGAGATGGCTCAAAGAAATTATTAGATCTAGTACTATCATCCGAAAATACTAACATATATAATTCAACTATAAAGAGGATCTCAGAGTTTCATCACTTCCTTGCTCTAAAAGTGCTACAGCATGCAGAGCCATTCCATAAGAGGATTCAAATCCCATACCTCCAATTCCGTATGCATGAACAATCAGATTGTTATCCACACGTTCTAATTCGACACGAGAGCCACCTTTTCTAGCAGGTCTAAACCCAACACATATACTAATAATATCTAAATCTTTGGTTCCATCTGGATTAGTCTTCACAAATAATTCTGGAAATAAGTTCCTTGCTCTTTCTTTAACTGCTTCAATATCAGCTTCACGAGGTAAAGGATTTAGGTCGTTGACTTGCTTGGTTCCTCCTAGAATGCAGCCACCATCGCAAGGTCGATTAATAACAAAGGTCCAGCTTCCATCCTTTCCTTGATGTGTAATAGTTTCATTAATATAGGGGCAGTTTGGAGGTACGCGAAGCACAAGGGTTTGTCCCCGAATTGGGAATGTCAAAGGGTCGTAGCCGCGCTCATATTGCAAACCAAATGCAGTTGCATTAATTATTCCTCCTATATTGTCGTAGATAGAATAGACTTGCTTAAGTGAACTAAGCCTTTGGTGGACAAATTCAACATTATACTTATAAGATAGACGACGAAATAGAAATTGAACATACATGGGAGCATTAATCACCCAGGTTTTATAGGAGCAGGCAAAATTGACACCAGAAGGCAATGAGTGTCCATCAGAGGTAACTTGAAAGTCTTCTAATTCTCTTTTGTAGGTTGGATGAAGGTCGGTGTAACCTTTACTAGGTTTCTCAAGCCAGTCAGTACCCTTGATGAATCGGATAGACGACTCTGGGCATTCTTTGGAAAATGACTTGAAGAAATTGAGGGTTTTTCGGGTATAACCACTTTCTCGAACATCAGATTCAGTTACAGAAGGGAATGGTCGAAAGTGTGCTCCGGCCCATATGGATGTAAACTCACTGGCACTGTCTGGGTCTGTCGGAAAGTGGTCGGCTATGACTGAGACTTTATAACCTTTCTCGGCCAGCACAAGAGCGCAGGTGAGGCCAATAACACCCGCACCAACTACAACAATTCTGGATGATTTATCGTTTGGCATTGCTATTAATTGATTGGTAGGCAAAAATTCACAACTGAGAAAATAATTTGCAAGAAATACGGTAGCAAGGATGGGGAAAAATCGAAAAACAACTCAAAAAGTAAGAACTGTACTACTAATCAAGGTGACTCCTCCCAACAATACACTACGAGGCGAGTGAACACAGTCTTGCATTGTTGGCTTATGATACCAAACATCCCCATAATTCCATTTAGAATTAATTAAATCATGATACTAGCTCAATCACAGGTTGCATTTATTCAATACGAGCGAAGATTTAATATTACTATAGTATTCACTTTCCCTTATTCCCAAATTTGTAATTTAATTTCCAAGATAGTAGCCATCAATGTGCTGGATAATGAGAAGTTGCTGTTGAGTATTTCGGTCGTAGTATGCCTAACTAGTACGACTGGGGAACTCGCGTAACCAATTAACTAAATATGACTAAAACAATAGACTCTGGTTAGATAACAATAGAGCAAGCAAAGCTAGAGCGACGAAAGATATTGAGGAGATATGGTTGGTATAGTAAATAATAATGAAGGTAAGGAACTAAAGCCAAACCAACGAAAATTTACTAATATAAACTGGATTCATGAACTGATGTTACCCGGAATCCTAACAGCTGCCATTGTGAGAAAAGTGAATTAAAAAATAGAACATGAGAGGAATTATAAAAGGTCGATACTATAGATATTGAAACAAATCTTCTGATGTTTGGAAATGCACTAGAGGTCTATTTCAAGAATCTTCACTGCAAACTACAAGGAAATATGAATTTCTGCAAGAGGCCTAGAAGTCTTCTCAGACAGTGGGCCTGGAATTATATTATGGTACCTGATAGCGGATATTGTGCGGCCTACTTGTTTAAAATGAAGATTATGAGTTTACAATACGGGACTTGTACTTTCGGTCCTTTGACTACTGCAAAGTATTACAAATAAATTGTTCATACCTTCTATTATTGAGGCTCTTTCTAAGGAAACTTTCTTTAACTGGAGGACGCATTACCTGGAATTGGACTAAAATTACTTGATGCTATTTGAGATTCCAATTGAGATTAATTTATTCTTCAACGATGGTAAGGCCACCTGGCAGGCTTACTGTAACAACAACCAATATTGATTCACATACCGCTCTACATCCTAAAATTTTATCAGCCTTCAACTTCTGAAGCAGCCATTCAAGTTCTATATTAGAAATACTAATGGTGCTGTTAGAGAGCTATCTTTTAGGTCTAAACCGGAATGTTCTTAAACGGAAAACAGTGTTTGGCATAGCATGATAAAATATCTCTTTGAGGAAGACTCCAACAATTATAAAACTCGTTTTGTTAAGTATTTATTCATTTGTTATTTTTTAATATTTATTCCAAGACTCCATAATACATAAACTGAGTTATATAAAGCTATGGAAATAAACATACTCAATCTGTTAGATAATATTTTTCGAAATTGTAATATTATACTGGTTTTGTTTAAAATTTCTCTTTGTGAACAAATTTTAGAAATTTATTTTGAAGGTATCTCAATATTACTTTAATAGCATATTAGGATAAAGTGCTGACAGTGAAACCGGTAAAGGTATCAAGCATTGTAGAATTATTAGTAAGTTTGATTATTTTTTTAATTACTTTGGTATAACAATTAAGTAAAAAATATATTAAATTTTGAAATCAAATATCTTTAGTCTAGATGGAGGACTGAAAAGTTATAAATAACTCCCTACAAAAAGCATTAATTATAATTCTTTATTAACTCATTAAGCTCATATTTGAAAATTTGTAACGTATCTTCTTGATTAAATTGATATTTAAAATCATCAAGTTAGTTATGAAGCTGATTTTCATGAAATTGTGTTGGCCTTAAAACGAGGTTTATCATTTGTTGTCATCTTGATTTTGGACCTCTGGAGTTTAAAACTGAGTTTAAAAAAATTTGTTTAGTTGCCAATGCTTTCCATGCAGTTGCCTGTATGAAATCATTACCACGATACTTCAAAGATTAAAAGGTTGGTTCATAATTTTTCCATATAACATTACGAAAAAATTAACACTAAAGAACCACTTGTAATGGGTAACGGCTGAAAAAAAATTTTCACGTACATTGCTGGTAAATTAAATAAATTGATCAATTAATAGCTTATTCAGATCATATTCAATAAGTTCACTTTAGGTCAACTACCTAATTGAAAATAATTTACTACATCAGCGTAACTATCTGATGTAAGTAATTGTATTTAAAGACATACCCACCTACTTATAAGTTATCCCGCCTAATCTGTGTTGTTCCTAGTTGGTCTTAGATAAATGGGGGTGACAAACCAGTTAGTTTAAAGGCTAATTTTTTACGACTGCAAGAGTTAGACATTGAATTCAAACACATGTTACTTTAAATACTTGTACGTTTCACTATTCTTTGAAATATTTGTAGATATGGTTATGTGGTAGATCCTTCAATTATTGATAATTTCATTAAAAAATCAGAGCTTTCTTAATTATTCACTCCATATGCCCCTGGTTGAAAGCTCCCCTGGGCTAAAACAAACAAAAATGTTTAGATTCTATTATAACAGTGAATCTAATTATACTGGATAAAACTCAGTGCTAAAGCTGTTAAAACCTATTAGAGAAAGCGACTGGGTATTATTTCCGCTTTTTGTCTCGTAAGTATAAATTATATTTTAAAAAAATAATTAGAAAATTATTTGTCAAAAAATTACTAGAGCCAATTCATCTTACCAGCTTAATAATGTTTAATAAGTGCTACTACCATGTAAGATCACTATAGTATAACGGTTCATGTTTTAAGATATTCAAGATGTTATTATAAATAACATAAAATTTAAAGTTAAGATATCACAAAACCATGTCCTATGTTATAACTTGGTCCATTCTGTTGTACGTAGTGGGCAGAGAACCAAACCATCATTGTTCGAAATGTGGGGTAAGTGGTGCAGGATGTATATGAATCTACTGGAATAACTTCTATTTATCGAAAGTTAAGTGACGTGGACCTGAGATACAAAGTGTTCGAACATTATTATTAAATGCAATCATAAGAGAAAGAAAAATAGCACCTGGAAATTGTATAACTTTTTAAAAATTCTATTTGCCTATCTTTTCTTATTAAAAAAATTGTAGGTTTAAATTAAATTATAGATAATGACCAAATTTTGATTAAACTATGTAACCTTTAAGATAACACTGAAGAAAGAAAAAAAAAATTCAAAATTAATAAGTTATTCTCTGCATGGTTATCTCTCTTGAATAATCAGCATTCTCTGGCCACTTTCATGCTAGGTTTTTCGTAATCAACTATTTAGTTGTAGTGCCTGAAGTTCTCGTTTATACGGAAATTTATAGTTTACTTAACAGAGCAAAATTATTGCTACTTCAGTGCTTTTGAAAAACTAGTGAGTGGAACTATGATTGTTTAACCGTTACCCACAACTCTAGTAAAAACCCTTCAATATAGCTTCATTTTTGTGACACCATCATTCAAATTAAGTGAGTGTAAATACAGGTGGTATTCCGGAAAAGATGTAATGTTTTTGTGACAACCAATAATTCAATTAAATTAAAACTACAAATGTCAATCACAAAGTAGCAATGATAATTCAGCCTTTGTATTATTTTTTATAATTCAAATGGATATCGAAATGTGATTGAAGGTGTATCTAAATATAATGAGGTGCATAATGCTAGTGATTCCTTTGGTTTAAACTTTTGATAATTCGAGTATACACTTGTTTCATGTTGTGCAAGCTCAACCTTAACCACCGTGAAACTTCAATGTGCATGCTAATAAAAGTTCTATTTATATCTGATATGTTAATGGAAGCAATGGTAGGAGTAGAATCGTACTGATAATTGTAAGGTAGTAAAACCTGATATATAAGGTTAACCGAGCAGTCATCATGGCACCAAAAGTAATGACCTCACGCAATGCTATCATTAAATTTATACCTATATGGATTTTACTCGTATCAATAGGCCGTTAAAATGTGTATTAATAGGGTCAACAAGTATTCTAAAACGTTTGTACATGAAAAAATGAAAAAGATCGGTCATATGTAAATGTTTCGATGTTTAGGGTTGGAGGAAGAAAATGATTACTGAGAACCAACTATATATTCACCAAAAAAAAAAAAAACAGGAAAAGAAAATACTTCAGGAATACCTCGGGATCAAACTTAAGGAAATCATAACTGGTAAAAATAGTATTAAAACATCAAAATTAGGGCCTATGTCAGAGTAATTAATTATAGTTGTCACAAACCTATTACTGGTTATACATGATGCTTTCGTTATCGAGGTTTGAATTATGAGACTTAAAAAGTACAGCATCTAGATTTTTTACTTGACAGTGCTCTGTTTAGGTTGTCAATTATCACCATTTGTCACAGTCGTTGCTAAGGCACCACGGTTCACTGTCCCTTTGTGCGTTGAATTGAAGGTCAGGCTTTAAACTTAGAACTTTATGTAGTAATCAGAATTAATTTATTTTCTTTGATATAAAAATAATTTTAAAAAAACTAAATCCTTATATATGTTCGGATTTTACCTTTAGCTTTGTCTATAATTTTTAGTTCTTGGACTAACTACAGATGCTGGATAGGCTGACAGGTAATTTGGCCCACATTTCTAAGGTTTATTCTTTCTTGCTGCTACTGAAAAACCTGCCATTAGAGTTGTTGAAGTATAAATTCATAGCGAGAGTCCAATTGCACACACATATTTATGTAATGCACAGAATTCTTTTTGTGATCTGAGTAAACTTTTGGAGGAAGCGTGGTTGAACATCAGAATTATAAGCATATAAGCATATAAGGTGTATGAAAAAAAATAAACCACCACGTATTGGATAATTGGGTCCCATAATATTTACTGAGGTAACCTTGGATGGTAGCTGTAATCATGTAATCAGTTGGTGATTACATCCACCAGTAGAAAGAGTTGGTAGTGCAAATTTGGGTGAAAAAGCGATGTTCGTTAAATGCTTGAAGTAGTATAACGAATTTCAGCCTCAGTAAGATAAAGATTAACCTTTGAGAAATTCGCCTTGTTCCAAACGAAATCATGTTGTTGTTTTCTCTTCCATCTCACCGTTACCAGTCGCGTGTGGAGATTAAAGGTTATATAACCTCCTTTATTATAATACTAATCCATTTGCATACTATTACACTTTGTTTCGTTTGCGTTGGCAATTTGAGGTGTAGTGGTCACCTACAAACCAAACGAATTAAAAAGTCTATTTTAAATTTTAATTTTTTTTTATTTTTCGTCTTTAGAATCTCTCATGAACCTTTTATGTATTTTAGAACTATTTTTCGTATCTATTTTCTTGATGTTTTTTTTTATTACTCCTATAATTTCATTTTATTTTCATTATACTCCTGTTTTAGTTTAGTTATTTTCAGCTTTGTGCATTTAGTGTATTTTACACTTGCATGAAGATCCATTTTGATTGACCCTATCTGACTACGGTTTTTGTCGTAATAGGACTAGTAATTAAGTGGTAATTTGGAAATAGATGCGTGCGGCTGCTTGTCAGTTATGACTTCGAGTGCTGCAGCAGTAGTTCTAAAATGGATACATGCATCAAGTGAAAATCATCTTCAGATGCTTAGTCTAGTTGCCAGCGCTGTTCAACTCATATCGCTTCAGTTCGTTCTAGGTTGAATAAAGAGAGCGCACAGATATAGCGTTAGACAAAGAACAATGAACGCTTTTAGACAGTTTTATTAAAGGGAAGCAAACTCAGGAGTGATGTTTTTTGACTTTTATTTGCATAAATTTTGATTCTTTATTTTTCTTTCGTCGGATATCGTCTGTTACCCCAATGACACTTCCTGAGAGGGTGTTTCGTAACATATTTGTGAATGTCCCACATTTTCTATCGACAACTTGAAAGAACGTTTGGGAGCTTTTTAATAATAATATCCGTGGAATTTCTATACTTTAAAGTGCGGGTCTGCTAGCTGCCTGGACCAATCAGCTAACTAATCTTATTTGTCCTGCATTTGGTACTAATCGTAATGCGCGAATTATTTCAGTTTTCGTTTTTACTTTGGATAAAGATCAACGTAAATTAAATAACAAACGGAAAAGTATATAAAGTGGGACAAATTTTATTAACAAACGCTGGGTGAAATAGTATAAGGCGATGGAAAGGGGGATGTATAAGAGTGCTCAGTGCTTGCCAAAGCTATGAACTAAAATTGTGGAGAACAACCAAAGCTAAAGAATGAGTTTTAGAGAAACGTCTTTATACCCATGATAGATTTCATTTATATCAATGTGCAGAATTCCGACCTTTTGGCGAAGAAATAGTTACAATTAGACTTAAAAAAGAAGTTTGATTTTGTAAAACGGTAAAGAAGCCTCTATACTCTTAATTATGCATACACATGCACACATGTGGGTATCTTTGAGTCCGAGTATGGGAACAAAAAGAGTTGGAAAGTCTCTCCCACAGAACAGAACGTTTGTATGTTAGTTTGGTCGTAGCTAGTATTATAGACATATGGTTTAGCGAGAAACAATTAAATGTTCATTTATATTGAATGAAGCAAAGTAACGCTTTTGAATTAAAAGGTTTTCATCGGTTTAAAAGCTAAGTATTGAATTTTTTTAATATAAAGTGCCATTCAAGTGTAGAGTAAAACATCACGAATATGATGACTAGGCTAATCTTTAAGAGAGAGATATTAGGGGTTTTTATTCCTTATGTTCATAAGGTGATGTGTTTTTTTACACAGTTGGTTTCCAGTCCCAAAGCATGGGCAATTAGGCATTAATTGAAATTAGCGTTTCTGCAAAGAAGCCATAGAACAGAAAATTCACTGGAAGATAGTGGAATTCTGATCTTCTACAGTTGTTGAAATGTAATTTCGATGAAGTACTTTATGATTCTATTTCCCTTTTCTCTTCTTTTAGGAAATTTTATCTGTACATAGCAGCATTTCTTTCGTCAGTTTGGATCTAAGTACTTCAACTCAAGGAGGATCAAATTGACTTTTTCATTCTTGGATGACTCTGCTGGGCTTCTACTTTGTAAGTACACAAAAGCCTCTGAGACAGAAGGCATTGACCCGTTTTTTTTTATTTCTTTTTTTCTTAAATCTATCGATGAGGCTGATTTTACTTCCAAGACAGAATGACAAGATTTGAAGTTTATAGGACCTATATGCCTGATAATTTTCTTTCATCATTTAAATCCAGCTATATTTGGACTTACTGAATCAAGCTACCACCTTTTGCGGAGAAATAGCTCGCTTTGCGTGCATATTGAACCTTAAATGATTGGTCATCAGAAACATCACCCACCCACCAGGGCACAGTGGAAAACGACAGTAAGTAGGCGGTAGGTAATGGTGAAAACATCGTGCAAGTTTCCAGCTTTGGACGTTAAGGTAGGTGAATAGTGGGTTAATTGGTTGGTTATGATAATGGTGTAGGTGGAGGGTTAAACTATATCTACCAGTATCAACCAAGGTTTTTTTTTACCTGGCATTTCATTAAAAGTCGTGCCAAGCCAAATAAATTTAAAATAAAAAAGGCCATTGGCCAACCAGGATGCACCAGAACTTGAGCTACAAAAGGGTACAAAGAGGAGCTTTGCACTTACCAATTTTTTGAGAGCAATGAATATTGAAGTTTTTATGTAAATACAGACACATTTACACCCCGCATGCCTATGTACAACAGAAGCCATCTGGGGTCATAGCTGGTGAAACGGGTTCAGCGTTAGTGTGGATCATCGGTATATTAAATCTTTTGTTTTTTTGTCTTCCCTCCAATCTTAAAAAACGCACTTACGCGCGTGCACTGACGTGCAGTTGTCATCAAAACTTGAGCGCACAAGGCAAAAAAATTTTCGATGAAGCAGGTCATCGCGATAAGCAGAGAACAAACACACAGAACTTCAATATTTAATGTGCCACTATCTACTATATCAGTTGTAATAAATTAAATGATCATCTGTTTTATGTCATTGTTTTTTTTATTTATTTATTTTTTTTTTTTGGCTGCTCTCGCTGTTTGTTTATCACTACTATCATAATTTTCATGTTCTATTCGAATTGAACTTTCAATTTCCTACGTCTTCTGGCCATCATCCTAAGGCTATCTTAGGCAGAAAACGGAAAGGATATTATCATACAATTATGGATCATGGTATTCAAGTCTTTCGTTTAGGCAGGAATAGCAATACTAGTGAGCTTCATAAAACAACTCAATTAATGGAGTATTTTTAGTATTAATCTTTTGATCATGCTACTCGACTCTCTCTAATATCTTCTGAAAGTAGCAAGGCACCATTAGCACATTCCCGAGACAGAGAGAGACGGCCACTATATGACAAATTGCCAACGCAAATATTATAAAATGCAACAAAAGCAAAACGAAGAGTATCTATAGACAGGAAACATGGATTGAAATTGAACTTTGCCTTTGATCTAACTAGGCAGCTAAAACCATTATAAGAGAACCAAACCTGTACTATCAAAATGCCTTGGTACAGTACAGGCAATTATAGATCATTAAATTGAAAATCTAACAAACTTAACTTTCCACAACGACGATGGAAGAGGCATGTTAAAGAAACCCACTTCAAGGCGAAGTAGAAACGGCCATGATTTCTTTCATTTGTTTATTCATCTTTAACCCTTCACCAGGCTGGTTAGCATATAATATTCTTATTTGAGTAACTGTTTACGAGACTAACGAAAGATTGAAGGTATCTGTCAATTCGTATATCATTTTGTTTTGACCGAAACAAAGAGTAGCCTTGATCTTGAAACCTAGATCGGAGTAGTTGTGTTGTATTGAGCTCTTAGATCGGTAGGTAGAAAGTAGTTGACACCTCCCTTTTTAGAACTCAGCGATCTTTCTTTCAAACCTCTGCCCTATAAATAAGTAAACAAATAAATAAATGACATATAATAAAATTCTTTGGTTAAACAGTATTTATATGAACAAGCTGGTGTAAGCCTTTCAGAGTCGAAATTTCATGTGGTAGCTTATATAATGATAATAGTTTTGTTTTGTTACAGAACTTGAATACAAAAATAAATAGCATAGAAGTATCTGAGCTGCATATAAAAATTATCATAGTCCCATAAATAATTTGTTAAAAAATTATAACCTGCTTATACTACAACCTGTGATATAAAAACAATAATTGAGACAAATTGGTGATCAGACTTTCTGTAATATTCTTCACTTTATTGTGTTTTCTTTGGTCTTTTTATGCCTTTTGCTTTGTGCATTTCTGCAATGCACAACAAAAAATAAATTTAAGGTTTCCATTACCAGAATTTTGGTAATAGGAGTTAGATGAGAGCTTGAATCTACCATTAGCTAGAAGAAGTGTGTGTGTTTATCTCTAATTAAAAAAAAAAACGAGATGTTGTACAGATGGTGGTAGTTTGCAGTGATAAAAGACAATTTGAGCCTTCAAAACAAGTTCATGTATAGTGAATGCTAGGGCATAAACCATCGCTAAAATAGAATACGCAATAGGAAGGCCTGCATAGAAGATACTAACTAGGCTGTATGTCCCCTCGTAAAGCAGGTAGACTTTTGCTTTTATTATTATATTGTAGACCCCGCCAAAGACTGGCATTATATTTAGAAAGGCACAAATTTCATTTAGAGCTGTATACACAAGTGAACAAAAAATAAATAAGAATTACAAAAATGTGTAGAATGAGATTCTCAATTTGCTAATTTCGTTTGATATTCTTACATTATTGCAGCCCATCTGATTTATGGGTACAATAGACGAAACTGGCCTTTATCTGTCAAGAGTAACCGGCTAATGTGATAATATGGATTTCTTGACCATCAATCACAAGTATAAATATAGATATATATATAAAAGATGAGTATTGAAATCAGTAGGGCTTGAATTACTATTTGGTCAACGCCTTGATTCTGGATTTTTGAAGTAAAAATGGTTTTAATCTAGCCTGAACTTTCTGATGCATTACAAAAACCGATTATTATAACTAGTTAAAGCTTATAAATAATCATTTATACATGTATTAGACAGTTTTACTTCTTTACTTAGGTTCAATGTCTTTCATTGTAGTTCTATAGCTTCTTGCAACTACTCTTTTTTGTATTTCTTAACCAATTTTATAGTCGTAGTTTTTTTAAGGCGACAATACTACGCTGATAATGCTAAATGATCATCTCGGTCAGTTTGTTATGCTCAAACACATCAGGTAAATAATATTATTAGGTATGCTATTAAATTTTTTTTGGTTCATTATTTTTTATTTTATTCCTTCCTGTGTCGAAAGAGATTACTACTCCTGACCCACAAATTCTGTTAAAGTTGAGAGCAGTAAACAGCAAGAATAAGAAAAGCACCAAGGTAAGAATGCCAAAAATTACACTCTGAGGACTTGAATTTCGAGTAATAATTCTCTCTTTTCTAATCTCAGCATAATAACTAACTTGTTAATTAGTCTAATATTGATTCAATTAGAAAATGAATATGATCTTTCAAGTCCACCTTTCTTTGTAACACAAAAAATACCACTACACAAGTCTTCACTGGTGAGAAGGGGTAAACTACAAGTACTTCTTTTCTTTTTCCTAAATTATTTGTATGTATGTTGGTATTTTTAATTTTTTCATGATTTATTTTTCAAAAAATATTAAACTTGTGCATCTCACTAGAATAAAAATAAAAATAAAAATAAAGACTTCTTTTCATGCTTTTGCCAGATTTTGTTTTTTTTTTCCTTCTTTCTTTCTTTTTGTGTGCGTTCAAGTCGATACATTTTCGTTTTTAAATAATCTTTTGTTTCTTTTTATGAAAATCCATTTTCTTTTTACCCACGTACATGTTAGGAAGAAGCAAAGAAAACAAAAAATTAAACATTTTATAAAAAGAAATGAGGACCTCCACAAAGAACTTGGACTTGAAAAAAGTAATTCCCGCTTCACCTACAACATGTACTATATTGCACAGGTTTCTTGACTTAAAAATAATAAGAATCATCAAAACCTGTTAATTCATATAAAAGGAAGAACAATTATCTCGTCATTTAAATTTTTGAATTTTTCTTGCTTTTTTTCATATATATATATATATATACTCAATTATTTTTCTTCCATCAAACTTCTCTAATTTTGTTATTTCCTTCTCGAGAACATCTTAATTTTCTATTCCTTCCTCTCATTCATTTCTCTCCCCTTCTTTCTTTCTTTCTATTCATATTCTCGCTCCTTTACATTCACATTCCCTTTTCTCTCTCCTGCCTCACTTCTCTGTTTCTTTTAATCGCCTTCATCTTTACCACTTACGGACCATTTCATAAACACAAACTTACTTAAACTTTACGCCGTTTCCTTTGTTTCCTTTTCACCCTCCTGCTTACTCTCTTTGGCAGGTCCTTTATATATCTCTATATATATCGTACCGTACCCCCATAATTTTTCTGTTCAGTCCTAATGAACTCTCTGGAGCCCAAGACTTGCACTCCACGGACCCCAGACATATCTCCGTCCAAACTCAGAGACAGTATACTTGATTCTTCCACCGCTTCATCCGGCAACCGAGATGTTATTAGTCTGCCGAAAATAAAAGTGCCTGAAATGTATCCAGTTATATCTACACCAATATCGACACCCAATATTGATCATCCTGCAACAGGTGGATCTAATGCTAGTGCTCCAACCAGCCTTAACAATAGTTCCGGTACGACTCAATTCGCTAGTACCTCCAACTATAAGTGGGGTGGCTGCAGGTCCAATACTCGTTCTCCTGGGACAAGCAACCAAATGGTGTTTCCTGT
This sequence comes from Geotrichum klebahnii, assembly GCA_030570935.1. Taxonomy (NCBI): domain Eukaryota; kingdom Fungi; phylum Ascomycota; class Dipodascomycetes; order Dipodascales; family Dipodascaceae; genus Geotrichum; species Geotrichum klebahnii. The sequence continues at coordinate 21,762 of JAJLWW010000055.1, forward strand.
AACTCCCATGCTGACGCCTCAGACATCTTCACAAACGAACTGGGGAGTTCTCGAAGATGACAGACAGCCACTGTCTCCGCCAGCTACATCCTTGCCGCCACTCAAGGGAATTACTGAAAATGCACCTGCATCAACTACTCACTTGCCACCCCTATCATATGTCGCAAATGCTCAATCATCGCCTTCCTTTTCACAGCAGCAGCAGCTACCCCAACAGCAACAGCAACAGCAACAGCAACAACCCCAGATGCTTTCACGACCTCATCCACCACACCCACAACAGCAGCAGCAACCACCACAATACCCCCAGCAACAAGTACCTTATTCTCAACCACCACACCCTTACTATGTACAGCAACAGGCGGAAATGGGCCAGTATCAACCTCCTCATACCATTCGTCAGCAATACCCTCAGTATCCTCCATTCTCACAACCTCAATTCTATCCTCCTCCTCAACCTCAACAAATAGGTTTGGCCCCTCCTCCTAATCGTGTACATGTGTCAACTCCTATGGCATCTAACGGTATGCCTTTACCGCCTCACATCCATGGCATGCCCCAAAATCATCCTCCTCCCCCAAATATGTACGCCCAACACCCGCATGCTCAGTATCCAGGCCATTCCCATCCTTCACAAGTGCACGGCTACTATCCAGGATACGGGCCAAAACATCACGAAATGATGCCTTCACAATATCAAACACAAATGCTAGAACTGGCTTCTTCCCGAGAAATTAAACGAAGAACAAAGACTGGGTGTCTTACCTGCAGAAAGCGTCGGATAAAGGTATGAATGATCCAATATCTTTTTTTATTCGGTTTTATTTTTACTTTTATTATTATTGAAACTAATCCTCAAATATAGTGCGATGAAAGACACCCCACATGTTTCAACTGTGATAAGTCCAAAAGAGTATGCCTGGGATATGACCCCATATTCAAGGTAACTCAAGATAGACGTCGTCGTAAAAAGGAAGATGAAACTACAACAACAGAAGACAATAAGGACGATACTGATTGGGGTTCTGGAGTAGTGCCAGATAGTCCTAATCCTATTGTTAAAATGGAAGATCCTTCCTACGGAGCTCCAATGGACTCGACCATGACTACCTCAAATACCACCACCAACACAATCACAACACGAACTTCTTCAATGTCCAATGGTACTGACCGTACTAGTCCTATGAGTAACCATATTGTTCCTTATTCTGATTCAAGAAACAAGATGAACATCAGCAGTCTGCTGGATGCAGCTGCCGTTATTGATGGAGATAAAGGTCGTATTAAGAAGGAAAAACGCAAGCTTGAAGATACGCTAGACGGAGACAGTGACTCTGCATCCTCTTGCTCTACTATAAAAAAGCAATGTGAGGATAAAAGTCAAAGTGTCATGGAAGATTACCGCTGCGATACCTGGGATCGAGTCGAGCAAAACTTTATGGAGCATATAGCAGTGTTTTTGGACGAGCTTATTGGTACAACACGGTTTACAGGCATGCCCATTATAGGCAAGGCCAAATCTAGTGGGCTTCCATTAGATGGGCATGGAACGGTAATTATTCCAGGGGGTAGTAATGGTGAGCGAGGATCTGGTAGTAGCAAAGGAGCTAGTGGAGAGGGAAGTAATAGTACAGTCATTGTTGGCCAAAGCATTGCGACCCTTGAAGCAATTCGACAAATGCTATCTACTTTGTGTCCTAATTTCTATTTGGACAATCTATCGATCGATGAAGGAAGCGTTGGTAAGTTAGAGGAACTAAGAATTTCCAACGATTTCCGTCTTCTACGAGCTGTAGTTCAATTGATTTCATCAACTAAAGATACCCAGTTCTTGCCTGTTGGAGACAAGGATATGGAATTGATGCGACGAATCCAGGCTCTTCACACATTTATCGGAGCTTCCACTGCAGACCCTCATCCAAATCAAGACAACCATCAACCCTTCCATACCCCCGAATCTGAACTAAAGACAGTTGAAGAGATAGGAAGCATTTTCCAGCAAGAACTCAACAAGGCCGATAGCGAACAGATTTGGGCTATTCTCGTATTTATTGCTGGTAACAGAGGTAGTGGAGGCTCTGAATCGAGATTGACAGCAAGACAAGAAGAGTTATTTGTTGAGTTTGCAAGTACTTGTGGAATTCAACATGGACTTCGAGTTCCAATTTTACTGGGAGCTCATTATTATTTGTTAACGCGTAGACCGCAGAGACAGATCATTGCAGGTCGAGATAGTAATCTGAGATTACTTTTACTTGAGACCTGTTCAACAAAAGTGAACAATGTAGTTACACGCCGTTTGATCAATATGATTTTGAACTAGCGCTAACCATTGTGAGTTGAAAAACCAAAACAAAAAAGAAGAAGGAAGAGAAAAAAAAATAACCTGAATTAACCATTTTGAATTTTTTTTATTTTTTTTATTACCTGTTTGTCTATGATTGATTCATCTAGCTTTTTTTTCTAACTTATTTATTTATTTATTTATTTGTTTGTTTGTTTGTTTGTTTGTTTGTTTGTTTTGTATGTTCTGTTTTTTTGTGCTTTCTTTTATTGTCGTTTGTCCATAATGAATCCCTAATTTAGCCTTTGACCCCCTCAGCTACTTGAAATTCGAGAAGGTTTGGTGGTTCATGTTCATTTGATATAGTTGTGTGGATTAGGTAATCATTAATAATTGATGTGATGTTGTCTAGACAACAATGGTTATGTGATTATAATTTGCCATTGTTGATTCGGATTCAAGAGGAGTTTCCTTGACTGCCATCCGGATCAACCGACAACAAACTTGTCACAATACCATGACTGAAGAAAGGCCGTAAAATATTATGAATGATTACATTGTTCATGACAAAGCAGACCTTTGTGCAAGCCTACAAGGCTCCACTTAGACCTTTCGCTATTTATACTTATTCGCTTAATGCCACGTATAACGTGACAGTGAGACTAAGACAGTACCCTCTAGAGGATGGAGGCTGTGACAGAATCCGTTGCTCGAGAGACTATAATATTTACGGGTCCATGCTATGGCATCGCTTGCAAATTTCTCCTTCCAATAGATCTGTGTTGATACTATGCTAAAGACAAGATCGAGACTGAGGCTGGGACTGGGGGTTAAAAAACTGAAACTTTAAACTGAGACAAATATTGAGACCCGAGACCTTGGTTAGGAGATGTTACTACGTACATTTTCGTTGCCTTGACAACAAATGACAACACAACTGTGGTATTTTGTAGGGAAGCTGCTGCTTCTTATGCTGCTTCTGGCGTTGTTATTGTTGTTGTTGCCCCTTAATTAAAGCAGTCGAAAAATGCTCCGCCTTGACAACAAAACACCAAACACAATAACAATGTGCTGATGTTGCTGATGGCACTCCTGTTCCGCGCTCCTGCTATATAAACAGTAACATTATTCATCTATTTTGTCCAAGTCAAGTGCTGAAGAAATAGAATTAATGGTTAAGGCCCTTGGATCATGAGTCTTTCAAGTAACCAAGAATATACAACTGTACTTTCGTTTCTTCATTGATTCGAAGAGTGAAGAAAGAAAAATGGATCCATAGCAAATAAAATCAGAACAAAACTTCTATTCAAGTAATAAAAAATGCTGCTTCAGTGCTCCCTTGACTCAGCCGCAGCCGTGCGTGCTGGCCGCCCACTAGCATCGCCATCCTCACGGCAAAGGACACTTTGAATATTACTATACATATGGTTGATTGGAACCAGCCATTTATTTGAATATTATGTGCTTCCCGCCATGACCCATTTTCTTTAGAGATGAATCGCATGTATTGCCTACATATAACTCAGTACTAAATATTCGTATAAAGTTAACGAATATTAAACACAGTCTTGGCAACATTTTGATGGTCACGTTTTGTTACTTTTTCATTTTTTAGTTTTATTATTATTATTTATATTATTGTCAATATTTTTGGTATTTTTTTATTTTTTTATTTTTTTATTTTTTCATTTTTCATTTTGTACCCATTCTGATGAACCATCACATAGCTCCTGTATAGGTCTGAAAATCTACAAAAAAATAAAAATAAAAATTTAAATTTCACTCACATCTTTTCCTCTCTCCTTTTCTCCTTCTACTTCTCTTTCTTCTTCCTTTTCTCGTCATTTTTTTCCATTCATTCCCTGGCTCATTAGTTTATATTCTCATTGAGAAGTTCTCATTGTTTGTTGTCTTTGTTGCCATCGCTTCTCAATTCTCGCCAAATCGGCATCTTTCTTTCATTTTGTTTCCCCTTCCGCAACCAACTTTTCTCCTTCTTTTCAAACCTTCCCGTCAACACGAACGCGGAACATCAACGCAGACTGACCATCCCACTCCTCAGTCTCTACTTGATTTCTTCTCAGCATTCTGCGTGTTCTTCTTTCCCCTTGCACCACCCTCTAAAAAACTGCGCAAACCCTGATTATTGCCGGCTGCTGTATACTGACAACGCCGTATCGTTTTATTTATAGACTCCTTCAGATTCACTAATATTCTTGTCATCATCCAAAAAGAACTAAACCGAAACACAGCGAAAACTTTTTTTATTTGTCATCTATCCTCTCTGTTACAACACACTTTTCTCTTCTTCTTCCTTTTCTTCTTCACCATCCCCTTTTTTCAGGTCTCATTTTCCATACCTTCATCATGAGGAATCTCGCTCCTCAATCATCTCAACAGCCGTTTAACGGAGACAACGAAAATAGCTCTTCTGAAGACTTACGGCCAGACAGCAACTACCCTCAACAAGGCCACCAGTATCAAAATGACGACGTGTACCCTGCTCCAAGAAATCCATTCTTGTCCGACCACTCAGACAACAACTCAGTGTCCTCTGACCAGTATCTCTATAACGATTATCATCAGGACACCTCTTCTTCATCTCATCTTCAATCACAGACTCAACAGCACCTTTACAACGATGATGGATATACTTCCAACAGCAACCCCGACTTAATTTATCCGCATCAACAAAGTTCCTATCCAGACCAAAATGCATACATTCCTCGTGAATCTACTCCCTTGGCTTCAGCAAAAGACCACGACCTCTCTCACAGCCATCATCCCTTATACTCCGCTGGTCTTGCATCCCCTATGGGAATGTCCACTGCCGCTGCAGTAGCTGGCTCCGCCGCAGCAGTTGCTGGTGCTTCCGCATCACTTTTGGCTGCCCCGTCAGCTGGCCCTTCTTCCACATCTCTCAATGCGATGTCCTCGGCTGAGTACGATCGCTATCCCAATCGAATCTCGTCTGCTCACTCTATTGCATCTGTTGCTGCCCCATTACTCCGTGGACAAGGCAGCGACAACTACCTTGGACATGCTGTCCGTACTTCAACAATCTCCAACGAGTCTGGCGCTTCTTCCATGTCAGACTCTTCAGTTGCAAACCCTTTTGTAGTTAACGCAGATTTCTCTCCCTTTGGCGGTTATCCCGCTACCTCTTTTCCTTTGCATATAGATGAAAAGGAAGCAGATGACTATTTGCACAACCCAGATCCTATATTGGATGCTCAAAACGATCGCATGTGCCATAAGCCTGACAAGCGTGGTTGGACAACCATTTTGGCAATGATATGTCTTATTATTGGTGGTATTGTTCTCTTCATTGTCTATCCTGTCCTCACATACACTGGTCTCACTGAAGAAACTACTGCAACTGTTGTACAGTCGGTTGAGGTGCTTACGAATTATGAATATAACATTCTCTCTGCTATTAGAACTTCTCTGATTGATCCTGATACTCCATCAGATGTTCGGAATTTTACTGCTTTAGATGGCTCTCGGTGGACGCTGGCATTTTCAGATGAGTTTAATAAAGAAGGTAGAACTTTCTATGACGGAGATGATCAGTTTTGGACTGCTCCTGATATTCACTACGCTGCTACCAAGGATTTAGAGTGGTATGATCCTGATGCTTCTATCACTGAAAATGGTACATTAGTTTTAACTATGGACGCCTTCAAAAACCATGATTTGTATTATCGATCTGGTATGCTTCAATCTTGGAACAAAATGTGTTTTACTCAAGGATACCTTGAAGTCTCTGCACAGCTTGCTGGTTATGGACATATTTTGGGTTTGTGGCCTGGTATTTGGACCCTTGGAAATCTTGGTCGACCAGGTTACTTGGCAAGTACGGAAGGTGTTTGGCCTTATTGCTATAGCCAGTGTGATGCAGGTATCACTCCTAATCAATCCTCGACCGATGGAATTTCTTATCTTAAAGGCCAAAAGTTGAATGCATGTACTTGTAGTGGTGCTGATCATCCAAATCCTGGCACTGGTCGTGGTGCACCGGAAATTGATGCCCTAGAAGGCACTGTTAGTTCCGACCTCAAGACTGGTGTGGTTTCGCAGTCTTTGCAGCTTGCTCCTTACGATATTTGGTACATGCCTGATATGAATTTTATTGAAATCTACAATAAAACTACTACCGTCACAAACACTTGGTTTGGAGGTCCTTTACAACAAGCTATTTCCATGGCTAGTACTCTTAATACCACTTGGTATGAATACGGTTCTAATCCATCTTTTCAGTCATATGGGTTCGAATACATGAATGATGATCAAGAGGGTTACATCCGTTGGTTCGTTGGTAAAACTCCCACTCATACACTATATGCACCTACAATAGGTCCAAATGGTAACGTTGGACAGCGAGAAATTTCTAAAGAGCCTATGTCAATCATTTTGAATTTGGGTATTTCTACTTCCTGGGTATACATTGACTGGCCTTCATTAGTCTGGCCGAGTCATATGCGTATAGATTATGTTCGAATCTATCAACCGTCTGATGCTATTAGTATAACGTGTGATACCGATGATTATCCCACATATGATTATATTCAGAATCATCTAAATGCATACAGCAACCCCAATCTTACTACTTGGGAAGACACAGGTTACGATTGGCCCAAGAACAAACTGACCGGGTGTTAGTATGGGGTGGTCTTTTCTCAAACACAACAAATAGAGCTCATAGATTAAAATTTTTGAAGAGGACAGCGCCCAATTTGACATTTTTAACTAAATTTTCACGCACAACCCTTATTATTTTATTCTGCTTACAATTTCCTGAATGTACGTTTTCTCTGCCACTTTGAGCTTGGATAAATTTCGAAACTAGTTTTTCATGTTTGAAGATTTCAGTTTATTCAGAATGCTGACAGAAAATATGGTTCTAATTTATATTTTATATATTTATATTTTGTAACATACAAAGATTACTTTGAAGATTCTCAACTTCTTTAAAATCTCTAAGTAGATTCAACTCGTAGAAATGCAGGTCCATAGACCAGCAAAACCTTTTCATATCACAAAACCTTACTTGCATTAATATACCCAATTAAAATCTTTAAACAAAATATAAAAAAGACAAGAAAACATAGTCACTACTCAATCCTTTAATTTATGTATCACCCTTTTGTCTCGGTTTTTTTCCATTGTTTATGAATTTTTTTCAGTCTCTTTATCCTTCCATCACCTATTTTTTTAAGATTTTTTTAAGATTTCTTTCTTTCTTTCTTTCTTTCTTTCTTTCTTTTTCATTCTCCTTCAGAATTTTTCTTACTCTTCTTTTTTTTCCGACGATGACGACTTCAAGAAATCAATATACTGATCATAAGCTTGCTGAATATGGCTATTCAAGATATGAGTATCATCAACCCATTTAAGCAGCTCAGCTGTATCAAGGTCCAACATCATTCCAGTGAGCTTAGCTGAAATTGCGATATCACCATTCACTGCAGAGTGACGCAGAATCTTAGGATACAAAGCCTCACCAATAGCCTGCCTTTCGGCTTCAGGGTTTGCCGCAGACGCAACAACAGCAGATAAAGTCGATCTATAAGAAATCTGGGGGTTGGGTTTGCTTTGACTTCCACCATTGCCGTTGTTGGAGTTCTGATGCTTGTTGTTATTATTTGTGTTGCTAGTACTATTATTATTATTGCGTGGGTTCCATTGGCCTTGTCTTGGGGACCCATTCTTACTCGTTCCAGTACTGCCACTGGCATTGCTACCAGAGCTGCTACTGATGTTGGTATATTGAGAATTTTGCTTGCCACCACTATTACGGAAGTTGCCGCCGCCACTGCCGTTGTTTGAAAGGGCCATTATAGGATATCCATAAGGTGGTGCACTAGGAAACACGATTGTCTCACCATTCGGACCCACTATATGTGCAGTAGCTCGGCTCCAAGAATTAGGTCCAGCCAGCAAGGTGGAAGGGAGAGGGTAGTAGTAGGGTTGTATGAACTGCCCAGGTGAGCCTAGTGAAATGCCTCGTAGCTGGGGTAGCTGTTGATTATTTCTGTTATTGAAAGACGTTGGGGACTGTTGATGCGATTGAGAAATGTTAGGAGAAGACTGCTGTGGCGTTTGTGGAGATTCTGTGGCATCGCCTAACTGAGTTTGCGGTTGAGGAACAGCTTGAAGTGATGACAATTGAGAGAGATGAGGATGCAAAGGCAAGCCATTGACAAAAAAAGGATGTAAAGGAATTATAGGAGGCTTTCGCGAGTCGCGACGCTGGGCAATTGTAACGTACAAATTCTTACCTTTGAATTCGCGGTTATGCATTTCCCCAATTGCTCGTTGTGATTCTTCTGAGTTGGAGTAACAGACAAACCCGAAACCTCGAGACACGCCATTATCATCTGTCATAACTCGTGCAGAGGTGATTACACCAAAGGGAGAAAACGCTTCTCGCAAAGCGTCATCGTCAACAGATATATCTAGATATTTAACATACAAATTGGTCGAAGCATACTTGGCATTTCGACGCATTCTGGCTGTTTCATATTGCTGGCGCATTTCTTCTTCACGCTCATATTTCTTTTGAGCACGATTTACATAGAGTTTCTTGCCATGAAGTTCATAGTCATTCAGTTCCTTAATGGCAATTACAGCCTGTTCATGAGTTCTAAAGTTGATGAAACCAAATCCTCGTGACAATCCCTCATCATCTAAGGGAAGTGAAAACGACACAAGTTCGCCATGCTTTGCAAACAAATCCTGAAACTCTTGTTCAGTGACATGCAGCTCAATGTTTTTGACATAAAGGTTGGTGAAGTTGATTTTGAGCTCTTCAATCTTAGACAGTCGGTCTTGCTTAGAGATGTGATGACCTACAAAAATAGATCGTCCCTTTAAAATAGATCCGTTCATATTACCAATGGCATCATCGGCAGCCTCAGGAGTTTCATAATTGACGTAACCAAATCCTCTGTGGCCAGCGTTGTATTCGTCCCCAACAACCTTACAGGATGCAATTGCACCAAAGGGTGAAAACGCCTCTTCTAGAGCCGTTGATGTAGTGGTGGGATCCAAATTTTTAATGAAAACATTGGTCTTTGGGGATGATTTCCGTAAACTCGGGTCCTTTTGAAAAGGCATTACACGGCACGGCTTATTTTGAATATACTTTAAGTCATGGGAAAGAGCGTTACGTGCTACACTGCTAGTTAGTAAACGAGGTTCGGCCATTTTTTAATAGTGAATTGAACATACCATCTTCTTCATCCTTGTAGTTAACATAGGCATACCCTAAAGATAATTTAGAAACCGGGTCTTTGACAACACGAATAGACAAGACGTTGCCATATGTAGAAAAGATTTTGTATAGGTCTGCTTCGTTTACAGATGGGTCTAACTTGGAAACGTAAAGAGTTTTATCATTGTCAGAAAAAGAAGAGAAACTCGAGTTTGAAGGGTCCTCTGAGTTTGATGATTTGGAAATTGGGCGGTATATGCTCTGAGTGGTTATTTCTGGGGATGCCTCTGGTGAATGTGTATAAAGTGCTGCATTATCAGATTGGCTCTCTGAAGAGCCTGCTGATGCTAAATCTATATGGCCAGCGGGTGAAGCAGCAGAGTCAGTTGAATCGGACATTATGACAGTATCGGTCTAGAATGAATTGGTTAGGTCAATTGTGCTAAGAGATGAAAAAAAAAAAAAAAAAAAAATAAGGAAGCCAAAGATAGACTTTTGAGGCTTTGGCAGTTCAATGTGCATGAGCAAGAAAAACAAGACTGGCACAGGGAGAATTGAAACATGCAATTCACAAGAAATTGTAACGACCTCTATTCAAAAGAAGAATGAAAAGAAGTCAAATGGATTCGTAGTGCCTTCGCAAACCAAGTATAATAATTTATATGAAGCTGCTGCGTACCAATGTTTGAAAGAGATTGAAAATAGTGTATGTAGGGAAAGTCAGTGAAGAGAGAGTAAACCTACTTATGAGACACAAATGGATGTATACCGAGGAAAAAGAGATACAAGAATTTCAATCGATCCAAGAGGTATAAACCGATTTCAGCAGGTCGATAAATGATGATTTGATTCCTAGAAATATGGATACTGAAGAGCGTGAGAGGAGCAGCACTTTTCATTTATTATGGACCACCTCAATGGTTTTTTTTTTTAGAGACTTGAACTGGACAACTCATCGCCGCCAACCATTGTGAAACGCAATAAACAATAATTATCGCTGATACTTCGACAACAGAAATCTGAATCCACCTAAACGCCCAGTTAAGTATTATTATAAAGTGGCTCGTCATCCATTTCCATGAGTTACCCTACGCAAATGGGTATTTTGATACTATTTTCAGTGGATGCGGACCCGTTTTGATCTGAGTTTATGTGACTTCGGGTTGGGTTCGGGTCGTGTGTATATAAATTATTTGATCTTCGGGTACTTTAAGGGGGTTTGCTATGCGGGTTTCACCGGTCAAATACAATTATCGGCAGGTAACCAAAGAACCCTTTTGGTGGTGTTTCTTTTCAAAAGAAACCCTCAAATTAGGTACAGAAATTACTTCAAAGGAAAGAAGTTTGATCTGAAGAATTGAAATTCCTCTCTGCCTTGGACTCAGTTGGGGTCACAAAGGCTCTTGATCTATGATAAATGAATAGGACCAAATCTATCTTAACTTTTCTATAAAATACAAATAATATATGCAATGTCATTAATTATGAGGGCCTAGTTACCTTCTCTTTGACCTGTTCAAGTAGAAGGGTTCTAGAAGCCAAAACTTGCTTTTGATTCTGGACCTGAGCTTCCCATCGTTCCCAAATCCCACGTTCACATTCTTGCACTGTACGTCGGGCATGATCTAAAGCAGCGCTACTAAAGGAAGTGGTGGCCGATTGCCATGATTTCTGAAGTTGTGAAGCTCCAACCACAATTCCAAGTGACATAATTGAGCCTGCAGCGTACAAAGAGTAGTCGAAAAAATGCACACCAAGCAATGGAAGGAGGATAAGAGGTACCTGAATACCTAAAAAGTTTTTGAGTAGTTCACGTAGGGCTTTGTTATGTAGAGTAACGGCTAGGTCAGAAATCAGACTATCCTGGGAGTTGAGTATTAGGGTAGAAATCTGCTTGACTTTGGCAATTTGATTGAGGTCAGGAGTAGGAGAGAATGTGTGTCTTTCTGTTAACTCGGCAATATAGGATAACAGATCGTCATAACGCTTGCTCGAGAGAGGTAGAAAATATTGGGATAGAGTGTCAAAGACTGTCTGATAAACATCGTCCACTTTATAATATAGCTTCCACCAAGCAAGTTTATGCCGCATCAGATCTTCTAACGCTTCCGTATAAGTGGTTTGCAGTTCGAGGTGAGCATCTGAAGACCACTGTTTGCGTCGTCTCGCAACTGAGACAGATTGGTTGATAATTTCGTCAGCTACTTCTTCTCCACGGTTAATAATTTCTTGACAAGTCTGTACAACTGTTTGCAGCATTGCATCTTCAGACTCTTTAAGGGAATGTCCAAACACAGCATATTGGATTTCAGCAATGTGAGATTGGTTGTATAGTTCAGCATATCTGGAAGCGTTGGCTATAGACTGTCGTAAAATGTCATTCGCCTTTATAGCTTCTTCGCTACATATGATCTTTGAACGGGAAATCAAACCGTCAGCCTTTCGCTGGTCAAGATCCAAAAATATTTCAGCTGGATAGTTCGTGGGTAATGATTTAATGACACTATCGCTTATATCGTTACCCACAAAAATATGGCGATGACACCGCCGTAAGAAGTCGAGTGAATCATTTAGAGAGCTGACTTCTAAAATCTCTATCTTCCTTGGATCTGTTATCGATCTATTCCCCTTACCAGACTCACATGACGGCACAGAAAAAGGAACCGAATACTCGACCAACGAGTTATGTATAGAAATATTGCCTTGAAAAACTGGACTATATTTTATAAGCGTGTTCTGCCCGTAACGTCGATTTCTCAAACAATCATACCACTCTAAATTGCTAGATAAAGGGTCGGCCAATACCGCATCGAGAACTTTATTAATAGATCCTTTCGTTTTAAAGGGAATCAAAGCAACTCGGACAACTTGCTCTTGATTATTGAGCAGTAAGTCAACTCGTGCATGTAAATCGTCGACGTTAGGAAATACTTGTCGAATATCAGGTAGTAAGGTATCAATACCTCCGGTATGAGAAAGGCGCAAAGAATTTCGAGCAGCAATAGACGCCAGTTGCCAAGGAGCAGGCGACCTTATTGCCAATCGTGAGAGCATTATTTGATCACTATTGTGGTGGTGATGATATCTTTGTAGTGTTTGGGAGCTTGTTTTATCATCATGGGCATTCAAGTGGCACAGCAGAAATTTCAACGAAAAGGATCCTTGAACCTCGAGCCCCTGGTACCTTGGAGACTTTTAATCGCAAAGTCAGATCTAAATGTCTAGGTAATGATGCGTTATGGGCTATAGTTGAAATGTAATATGGGCTGGTTCTTCGAGGTTTTGACTATGCATCCTGGATTTCTTATCCTGATTAACCCGTTTGGAATTGGAAGCAAGTACGAATCAGTTTAAACTATGAACTGTTTCTCGGTACAAAGCACTGTACAGCTGTTGCGTGCATCATCATCACCATCCATCTTATCAAATTGCTGTCAATTCCTGTATGGGGTAGACCAAAGTGTGATGGCTTCGATTTCCCAAATAGGTCACTGAGTCCCTGGGTTCTTAAACTTAACTTCGAACGTCGGGGCCATATATAAAGATGAGGATTCTAAGGTTATTTGGATTTTTTTTTAATTTAATTGTCATTAACTATCTGTTCATTCTTTATTAAACAACTTACAATGGTATTATCCGACGTTCTAACAAGCCCAGTGGGTTATGCTGTTTTAATCGCTGTTGTTGCTCTAGTTAGCAGCTATAATATTCTTCAAAGACTTCGAAAGTCAAAAACACAATCCATAACTCGTCCTGGGTCTCCTCAAAGCACAGAGAAAGGAAAAATATCATATGGCAGTGCAGCTAACAAAACTCGCAAACCAGGAACTTGGACTCCTGTCGATATCAAATTCCCAGCCCCTCCAGCATATCCTGACTGGTCGCTTACGGATACCAAGCCTCTCCCATATCGTCCTTTCAAGCATAACTACTTTGTGACTATGGGTATTCGTTCTTTCAACTATGACAACTGGATTGAACTTGACAACGACTGGACAAAGTATCACAATCGTAAGCTAGAGCGCCTTGCCCAGGAAAATGCCGAGGAGTTATACGGTGTTGACCCTGTTGCAGAGGAAGCTGCTATTGAGGCCATGGACCTTTTTGTCGACTATTTACCCAATCGTTATCCTACTCTTTTCAAGCGTACAGACATTGGCATCGATATCCTGGCTACTGGAGAGTCATTTGATACTACTTCCCGACCTCTCAAAGTAAATCCAATGGTTATCGTTTCCAAACTAATCCAAGATGATGTTGCTATTATGATTGAAGGTAAAGATGGTGTTTACTACCTCAAGGCTGGTGCAATCTTGTTGGCTGGATTCTGGCGATTGAAGGATAAACTCCACATGCCTCTGTATAAAATCCATACATCTGGAGAAGTCCCTGAATACAAGGAAAAGTTGGAAGTTCCTATGGATCGCTTCTTCACCAAGTTGCAACCTGATAAAGGTATTGTGAGAAACAATTACTTTGTACAAACCGACAATGATGTTGCTTGGTCTCACGCCATCGGAGCAGAAAACTCCAATGAGATTGGCTGGTACACGGCTGAAACTGCCAAAGATCCTACTCAACTTATGTTCAGATCAGAGCGACAGTCCTTGCGACGTTTGCCTCGTACAGGAGGAATCCTGTTCACCATCCGAACATACTTTATGCCTATCAAGGAAATAGTCCAGGAGCCATATGTTCCTCGTAGATTGCTCAATGGTATCAAGGCCTGGAACCCTACAGTTGCCGGGTACAAGGGCCTAGATAAGTATAAAGATGTGCTTATTCCCTACCTGGAGCAAAAAGCCGAAGAGCAGGAAGCAGCAGGATATCTGCCTGAAGAAGAGAAGCCCAATTATCCATATTAGTTTGTTTTTGCATAGATAGATCTAACATTGAATATAATCCAAGATGTTGCACAAGTGATAAGAAGCCTTACCAGTATTCAAAGCAAAATACCATATCAATATCTAAAGCAATTCTTGGTACCAATATCTAATGCACTTACATTAACCAATATCTAATGCAACTCTTGTTACTAGTATCTGAAGCAACTCCTCCTTTTCAACTCAGGTTTAATTAGCTTCATATTAAAAAGTGCATTTCTGGAGAGTCCATCCGATGAAGTAAACAAAAATAGGATTTGGAAGCAACATGGGACTTATACATATAAAAGCAGCATTGTTTCTCTTGTCCAAGATTCCCTTTGATATCCATCCCCTGATTACTTGTTTACTATTCTCTATTCTTTTTTTTATAACTTCACTCTCAATACTCAACAATGACTGTCTCCTTAGCCCCTATTACTGCCAGCGATAAGACCGAATGGGTTGGCCTTTGGCAAAAGTACCTGACATTTTACAAGGCCAGCCTGCCTGATGAGACCACAAACACCACATTTGACCGATTCTTGGAGGCCAGTGAGCCCGTTTATTGCATTGTTGCAAGAGACGACGAAACCAAGGAAATGGTGGGCTTTGTTACCTACGTTTTCCACCGCTCTACATGGTTGGTCAATGACTGTATCTACTTGCATGATCTATTCGTTGACCCTGAAGTACGTTGCAAGGGAATTGGTCGAGCTCTTATTGAGTCCGTCTACGCTGAGGCCGATAAGAACAGCGTTGAGAAGGTATACTGGCATACTCAGACCTTCAACCACCGTGCCCAACTGCTCTATACCAAAGTCGGAGAGCGCGACGAATTTGTCAGTTATCAACGTCCCAAGAAATAAATTGATATTTGTGTATTTACTATATAAATTTCATATACTAAAGTTAGTTTTATAAATTAGAAGCCAGTTTTTCAAGACCTCTTGCGTTGTTCTCTTTCTCCGCCTTGACAAGGCTGATAATTTGCTTAAAGGGTGGGAATGCTATAACAATTAGATGGAATCTTCAAGATAAGACACTAGAATACATACATGCATCTCCTACAGTTTCGTAAATAAAACTCTCAGACGTCGTAATCACGGCCCCCAGGTGTGCCATACGGCGTAGTGCAATAGGCTTTTCTTGGGCGTTGCAGCTTGACACAGCGTCGGCGATAATGTACACGGGGTGGCCAGCTAACTTGTCAGAACTAGAAATTGGAACGGAAGGATCTTCTTACCTTTGATCAAGTCAATGGCAGTTTGCAACACACAGACGTGACTTTCAATGCCAATAATACCTACAGGTGTGCCTGAAGGTAGTTTGGCAGCGAGATCAGGAAGGTACATTGAGAACTTGGTCTTGTCAAGGTCCACAACACTGTTGGACACGTCGAGCTCAGAAACGGTCTCACCGAGCTTAGCCTTGTTCTGTGTCGTCACATAAACAGGGAGGTCTAAGATTTTGGCAGCAGCCAATATTCTTTTGGACGTTGAAATGACCTCTGGATAGTTGTGAATGGCACTGCGAAACCGTTCTTGGATATCGCAAACAAAGATAGCAGGTTTCATGCGGAGTGCTGTGGCAGTAACAGACATGGTGAGATTGTTGTTAGATGAGAGTGAATGGTAAAAAATTGAGAGGTGAGAAAGTCGTTGGTTGGGGTTCAAAAGCAAGATGGAGCGAACGTTTTAAATTTTATATGCGGGGAAAGTTGGGCACAAATATCAAAAATCTCGGTTCCTTTTGCCCTGAGTCTCTAGTCAATCGGAGTTATTGAAGTGCAAAAAGAGTCAGGTTGGAAGGGTTTATGAATTGGACCAGATAAGATAGTATGGGCTTTGACAGACAATTGTGGAGGAGGAATAAGGAAGTTTACAGAGGCCAATGGATTTACTCGGGTTCGCAGGACTCCGAAGAAGCTCCTTCTTTGCATTACTTCTTGAAGTGAAAATAACTTCTATCCATAATATCAAATTCATCAAGTAAAATATTTTTTTTCTCCCTAATTCAAATCAAGAACCCTTTCATTACTTGTCGACCTTCGAAGTTGATTTCCATGGGTAGGGGAACAGTATTTATCAGCATTCTTCTCAATTTCTCTCCTCCACATTCACTTAAACCCCACTCGCACATCAACAGCGCTTCTTTTCGATGTGCAATTCGGAGTCATGATTCCTAGTTTTGACCTCAATCAACCCGGATTTCTTCAAACAACCAGCGATGTCACTGAACATGACTCCCACGCTCTCTGGATGTCATTTCCAGTCAAAAAACGTGCAGCTGTACTTGCTTTGATAACCCCGAGTAAAAATGGGCTTGCTGTAGTACTCACTAAAAGATCTAGTAATCTACGCACGTCTCCTGGACTTTCAGCATTCCCAGGAGGTAAAGTTGATTCGCGTGGCAGAGGGAAAAAGCCAGAAGATGAGTGGACATGTGCGCTACGAGAGGCACTTGAGGAAACTGGTTTCGATCCTACTTCTGAAAATCTTGTATTTAGCAAGCTAGGAATTTTGCCCTGTTACCTAGCAGTCAATTATATTGTAGTGCGTGCTTGTGTGGCCTACGTCGAATCCACAACAGGTGGCCCAATACCTTTAAGTCAACTCTGCCCTTCTCTTTCGTCTTGTGAAGTTGAATTAGTCTATAGTATAGACTTAGCCGGTATTTTAAAGCTACAGCCATGGTACATTTCGGGTGAAACAATGCAATTCGTCATTGGGTATGAAGGTTGGATATTTCATGATTACGAGATTCCACTCTCTACGGCTCTTGAAGTATCCCGAGCAAAATCTGGTGAAGGCGATGACACCCCAGTTGTGTTGCAAGGTTTAACAGCTCATATTATTCAAGATTTAGCCCGCATCATGTTAATATCAGTCAAGCCTGAGATGAAAGTCACATCTTTAATTGGAAGTAACCAGATGATATATGCGTACCAAAGAAATCTCAAAATGGCAAAAACTGGATAAAGAGGATTTTCAAAAGGTGTCGTCTAATATTCTGTATATGAACCTATATTGTGGCAGAGTTGATCGGCTAATTTAGACTGCTCTTTTTATAGGGAAGACACTCTCTGTTCTGCTCTGCAAGGATATAATCATAGACTGTAATTCCAATGTAGGGTTATATATTTAATAACGGATATAGTTACGCTTTTTGCGGTCCCTGAGACTCAATAGGCATTAAAACTGCGATAGTTCATAACTTTCTCAGGATGGCTATAACAGATTTGGGGATACATATTCAATGCTATCAATGCACACAGAAAACCAGTGTTCTTTTATTTTCCTTGTTTGAGATTTTAAGTCACTTTGAATTACGAAACAGGGAGTCCTAGTTATAACATTTTGAGCAAAATCGTGAAAAACAACTAAGTATTAAGGATTTGCTGAGACCTAAAAGTTGAGAAATGTAGCCAGGTGGTTCTGGTACTAAATATAAATGATTCAAGATGAATTTTCAGTTAAACGTATCTTTGTTAGATCAATGACACTACAATGGATAGATTGGTTAAAATAAAATAAATATTGGTCATATATTCAAAGCATTTAAATTTAAATTGCCAAAAAATCTCAATTCCTAAAGCTGAAATCGAAATATAAAAATAAATGCCTATCCGCTTGGTAGTTTTCACTAGTATTAAAGAATTTACTACTACTTTAGCTTCTGAAAAAGACAGCATAAATCCCCCTGGTCTGGACGTGATTGGGCTAAACATCAGCATGGTATTAATTTTATATTAGGTTCAATTATTTTATTTATATAAAAGAATGGGTTTCATTCTAAAATAGTGTTAGAATTATAAGTCATATCTATGCTTAATTTGAAGAGGGAAAGTATGAACGATCCCTTATATTAAGATGTCTTGTTTATAAAGCATGCTCTCCTTGGAAGATGTTATGTATCATCCCTTTAAAGGTTCTAAACCGGATACTCTTCACACGCAGGTCTTGTAAGTATATTATATCAAATAGATATAACTACCAATGATTTTGTCTAATGATTTCTTTGAAATAGGTCTGATATTTGTATTCATTTAGTTCATGGACAGGTTGATTTGGTTTTTAATTTTCATCTTAAATGGACCTTAAACTAGGGAATAATAATAACAGTTGGTTTATCTTAATTTCGAAGTCAATGAATTAGGTATAGCTCAGTGTAATAGTTCTTAAATTAAATGAATGAATTGGATTTACATAAAGTCAGTTAAATTTTAACACTAGAATATCAATTCATAGGATATAATGGTATTAAATGTACATGAAAGTGTAGTTGGCTTATTTTGTATCAGAAAAATAATATCAATCTTGGTGCTTGGTTTTGTATGCTATCCTAATAAGACTCAACTCCAACAATATAGAAGAGCTTTGTTCTAAAAAAGATTTCAATTAATAAATGGAATCTTTCTTACTGTTCCAGGATAATATCCATCAGTTATATTGACACTAGAAATTCAAGAGTATTTAAAATAGAGTAAGTAGTTACTTATTTTAAAAAAGATCGTAATTTAATTTCATATAGGTACTATTTGTGTCTAATGACTAGGTATACAACCAAAGGATCAAAATAATTTAGTATTTGTAGTATTTATTTCTTCTAATGCAAACTGAGAATACCTACTGATATCCATATCTACCACATCTCTAGTTAAAATATACTAAAATAAATGGCATACAACTATATATATTTTTTTATAAAAAAGCATTACTTAACTATGTTTTAATATCTAACTAATTAAGAGAGAATTAAAACTAGCATTACTAGGATCAAATGTCATGATAGGATTCTCGTAAAAAAAAACGTGCCTATATGTTAACCAAAACTATACATATAAAATAAACTGCAAATTTATATATATGCCTAGTTTTTGCTTTCCGATTTTTCATTTTATTTTTTTAATGTTTTTATATATAATTGAAAACCGACAAGAAAAAAATGAATTAACATTCTAGTGCATGAAGTTTATTCAAAACATACTGCGATTTGATTTGCTAAAAAAAAAATAATAAATAAATAAAAAGACTATGATACATGAAAAATTTTAAAAAAAAATTTAAAAACAGTTGAAATATTTGTATAAAAAACTTTAAGTAGACTTAGTGCTACATTGTACAAAAAAAACTTAATCTGAGATTCGAGAACATTTCGATTTATAACTGGTAAAATCCGTTATTAGTAAGTGAATTTGAATTTAAAAGTCAACTGAAATACTTTTTATGTGTGAGTTTTATGTACACTATTTATAGGGTCCATATGGGTTTGTACAGTCATTTCATGATATATGCACGGGTATATTGGGCTCAAATGACTCAAAGGCTCAACGACTTGTAAAAGACTAAATATATTTTCATAATAGAATTCAGATTAAATAAACGATAAATACACTAATAAATACAAAATAAATTAAAAACAATAAGTTTTTTTCGTTATACATACAATTCGTTATCATGATAATAAATAATAATAAAAAATGAAACAAGCACATAGGCAATAAGTTACTTGCGGTATCCGTAGTACAGGTAAATACCCCGTTCCTTGCAAGCATCTTCTGTCGTGTTGCCGCCAATACCAACGTGACAGACATTAATTTTGCGCGATGCGTTGGACCAAGCTGGAGAGCCAACTAGGTCGATATTGACTGACTTATCATGGTGCTTGGTATGAGTAGTGGCTTCAGGCGAAGCCGATCGGTTTCGCATGCGAGTTTTGGCATATGCAGAAAAAGTGAATCTCTTTTGCTGCTGCTGTTGTTGTTCGGAACCCAATACTGTTGGTGTATCAGTGACAGTAGTCTTGGAGGTGGGTTTAATTCGAACTAACCAGGCACGACGACCTTGGCCAAGGGCAATGGAGAATCCCGGAATGGCAACACCTGCCATTTTCGAAAGAAGGTCGCCAGAAAATTCAAACATAGAAATGTTTGGATTGGCGTTAAGTAGACTAAGATCTTGAATAGTCCAGAGATTAATATTAGGATTACCCGACAGATCCAGGAATTCTAAGTCAGTCAGTTTAGGTAGAAACTCTTTCAGGGTATCGATAGAGAACTTTGCATATCCCAAGGATAGCGAATGGAGGTTCATGGAGGGCAATGTGTCTAAATGGCGAATGGGAAGGCCGTGGAGGTTGAGGTGTTTAAGTGGGGGGAGGTAGCGGAGAATGGTATCTAGGTCGGCCGACGAAATCGGAGCCGGTCGGGTGACGTCAAATAAGAGGTTGAGCCATTGCAAAGTGCGTGTGGCCTTGTGCAGTACCAGAAACTTGAGAGTTCCAGTAGAGGAGAGTCTCACGCATTTGGACAGCGAGAGATGAGTGAGCCGAGCTGAGGAGGGGATGGCGAGAAGGGCTTCAGAGTTGATTTGGGTATGAGTGAGGTCAAGACGAGTCAGGTGGGGCAGGCGGCTGAGAAGAGCTTCAATGACTGATGAGGGAAGAGTGGAACAGCCGTGTAGAGAGAGTCTAGTGACGTGCGATTGCGGCATTGTAGTAGCAGTAGCGGTCAGTGCCTGGACAAAGCGAGAATCGGTGGCGCCGCAAAAGTCCAATGCCGAGAGGAAGGGCATTTGGGAGAAGAGCTTTGTCAGCACGGCAGAATCCATGTCTTTTTCAATATTTTCAGAGGCAAGAAACTCATTTAGGTTTGGGCACAGGTCTAGAGCTTGCGAGATGGTACTAGAAGTAAGCATTTGGATTTTGTCATTCATCTTCGCGGTACGGCCTAGTCCGACGGAGGTGAATCCGGAAAAATCCAAGGTTTTAGTGAGGATGCCGTAGCCGGTGACTTGAATAGACTTTAGGAATTTGTCAAAGGTGTGTGGGTCAGCAAAGGCAATGTGGCGATAGAGGATGGGGATTCCTACGTCGTAAAAGGCGAAGCAGGTTGTGAGGAGTCTCGCGAACGAGTTCATGGAGGAGTAGTAAAAGTATGGAGATCCATGGCATTCAGCTAGAACGACTTCCTTGAGGATTTGAGTGAGAATTTCAGGAGGAAGGGTGTTGATGTTTGGACGGGGAGAGGGTGTTGTGGTTGTAGTAGCAGCATTAGTGGGTGCAGGTGTAGTGCGAGTAACTAAGACTGGTAGGTCTAGAAGGGAAGGACCTCTGGAGAGGGCTAGATATTCCTTTTGGGGGGTATTATTAAAGGTTAATAGGAGTTGTGGGTTGTGGATGGGAAGCTGGTTATTGAAGGTAAAAGTTGGCATTTGATGAGTATCGCAGTTATATATGATTATATTATAAAAGAGTAAATTTATAATTTAAAGAAAAGAAAGAAGAAGAAATAAAAAAATTAAGAAAAAAAAAAAAAAAAAGAGGAAGAAGAGCAAGAGGGGCCCTTTTATAAATAAATTTAGAAGAATTTTTTCTTTTTTTATTTCCTTCTTTAAGGGAAAACCGATATAATCAATGTAGCACTTTGAAATAAAAGTAGTCATTTTAGGATTTCTATGGGATTTGAAATTTTTTATTTTTATTTTAAATTTTTAATTTTTAATTTTTAATTTTTGATTTTTCTGAATTTAAAATATTATTATTTTAGGTAGTTTAAGTGTATAGCGATTTAGTACTGATTATAGTGATTTCTTGTCCAATTCTTGTTGAGTCCGTAAGTAGACATAGTAGATTGGAATCTTTATAGTGATTTTATAGACAAGGTTGCTGATGGAATAAAATTGCCCAAAAGGGGAGACTGGGCCGTCCATCACGTGCGGGGTGGGAAGAGATGAGGGAAAGCGCACACGTTTTGAGTGTGAGGCTCTGCCTTGGAATTCCCCACCTCAGCGCCAAAAGGAAAAAGGCGCTGAGTCGGAGAAAATGAGGAGGAGAAGGAGGAGAGAAGAGGAAGGCTGAATGATAATTGAAATGGCAGAGATCAATTTACAGTTCTTTCAGTTATTTCAGTTATTTGCTGCTTGTTCAGTGTTGAGAAGAAACACGCAAGTTCAGGTTTCTTTCATGTAACTGAAGAGAGAACATTTGTGAGAAAAAAAGGACCACAGTGGACTACAATGCGACGGACAATGTAACATCTTCCTACTGTCATGGTTTGGTTTGGTTTTTACGGACATGGTTTAACTATAACAGCAAGAACATGTCATTTGATGCTGTTGATCTTGGTTTTTAATGATCGTGGTGCTGGTTGTTGGCAGTTGGCAGTAGTTGGAACAAAACTCAAATATTGACACTCAGTTCATCAGTTACTGGAAAGAGTGCCCGAGACATCCACGTGATTAAATGTCAATACCAAGCACGTGATGTGGTGTAAACCACGTGATATTCGACAGCACGTGATATTTGACATTGGAAATAAATTTGATGACTAATTAATGTATATGGATAATTATATAATGATGATAAATGTTTAATAACATGTTTATTAATTATTATTAATTATACTTTCCTTTTTCCCAGCATCCAGCTTCTTGTAAATGCCTAACTTGGAGGTTCCTTTATGGGACCTAATGGGCATGACCTTGCCGTTCATAGTAAACGTGGTCTTGAAAAGAGGTCAGTATCCAGTCCCTTCTCAATTTTTTGTGTTTTTTTTTGTTTTAATCCAAGGCTGCATTCCTCAACTTCTATAAATAACCAACCCTAAACCAAAATACCCCTTTGTTAATAATATTTAACAATAATATAGGTAATAAATTTAATAAATTGTACTAAGTTGTGCTAAACTTGTGCTAAACTTGTGCTAAACTTGTTAAACTTAAGATGCTACTTCAAGTATGTTGTATTCACATCATATAATCCAAACACTCCATGTACTCCAGTATTCTCCATTCACCAACTGTGCCATTATATAAATATGTCAATATATACATATAAATATAATTATACCTATTTATATTAAACAGTAACAATTCTCTTGAAACACATTCGATTTGTGGGTATTTCCAATGCTCCCCTTCATGAACAGCCCATCCCAGCCAATGCTCATTCAATGCCCATCCAAATGCTCATCCAATGATCAAATAAATTTTTTTATAAGAACACGTATCCCTTAAATTTACATACCATAACGTCAAAATAACCGAGATTTTATGAAAAAATTTGTTTTCTTATTATTATTATTATTATTATTATTATTATTTATTATTATTTATTATTATTTATTAATTTTTTTTTTTAGTTTTTTTATTTCTTCTCTAGGCGCTGCTGTGCCTTTACATTTTCTCTCTCCACAGGTCCAGCTTCTACTTCTCCTTAAATCAATCAAAGGAGTTACCTTTACCTTGAAACTAATTCCCATTAGGCTTCTTCTTACCACACCCACTCCCTTTTACCACGAGTTAAAAACCTGAATTTTAAAGATAAAATTTAAACAAAAAAAAAAAAAAAAAGGGGCTGCGGGCACCTTGATCTATTGGGCAACAACATCAGCCATGCCGTTGTCTAAAATAAGGGTATTTTAACTTGTCATGCACTTTTTTTTCTTTTTTTCTTTTTCTCTTTTTTTTCTTCTTCCTCCATAGTAATAAATAATCCTCGTTTCAAAATTATATAAATACTCTCATCCCTTCCCCTTCTTCCTTCTTCTTCTCTTTTCTCTCTTTGACGGCTTTTTACTATATCGCTTTAATCCTCATCTCTTCCTCTTCTTTTCATTCTTCTTTAATAATTTATTATTATTGTTCTTCACCTTCTTGTCTTTCGTTAATATACCCTTTTTTAATTCTTCTCTTGCATTTTTCTTCGCTTCTTTATTTTTCATTTTATAACTCTATATCTTTAATACCCCCCAACTACTTAACGACTATTTAAAAATGAAAGGCTTGATTCTTGTCGGTGGATATGGCACTCGTCTTCGTCCTCTTACTCTTACTACCCCCAAGCCCCTCGTCGAGTTTGGCAACAGACCCATGATTCTCCATCAGGTTGAATCTCTCGCTGCTGCTGGTGTCAAGGATATCGTCCTTGCCGTCAACTACCGCCCTGAAGTCATGGTTGCAACCCTCAAGAAGTACGAGCAAGAATACGGTGTCAACATTACCTTCTCTGTTGAAACCGAACCCCTCGGAACTGCTGGTCCCCTTAAGCTCGCTGAGGATGTTCTTAGAAAGGATAACTCTCCCTTCTTTGTCTTGAACTCGGATATCATCTGTGACTATCCCTTTGCTGAGCTTGCTGCCTTCCACAAGGCCCACGGTGGTGAAGGTACCATTGTCGCAACCAAGGTTGATGAGCCTTCAAAGTATGGTGTCATTGTTCACAAGCAAGGTTCTTCTCAAATCGACAGATTTGTTGAGAAGCCCGTTGAGTTTGTTGGAAACCGTATCAATGCTGGTATCTACATTCTTAACCCCTCTGTCATTGACCTCATTGAACTCCGCCCCACTTCCATTGAGAAGGAGACCTTCCCTCAGCTTTCTGCTAAGGGATCTCTTCACTCATTTGATCTCGAGGGATACTGGATGGATGTTGGTCAACCCAAGGACTTCCTCTCTGGTACCTGCCTCTACTTGACTTCTCTTGCCAAGAAGAACTCAAAAATGCTGTCTGCTACCACTGAGCCTTACGTACATGGCGGCAATGTTCTTGTTGACCCCACTGCTCACATTTCTCCCGAAGCAAAGATTGGCCCCAATGTCACCATTGGCCCCAATGTTACTGTAGGTGCTGGCGCCCGTCTGTCTCGATGCGTCGTTCTCGCCAACTCTAACATTAAGCCCCACGCCTATGTCAAGAGCTCCATTATTGGTTGGAACTCTACTGTTGGCCGATGGGCTCGTGTTGAGAATGTCTCTGTTCTCGGTGATGATGTCGAGGTGAAGGATGAAATTTACGTTAATGGTGGCCGTGTTCTCCCTCACAAGACCATTGCTGGCAACGTTGAGAAGCCCGAAATTATCATGTAATCACGTCATATATATATACGCATATTTATTAATTCTTAATATCTTTATTATTTTCAGTCTTGAGTTTTTTGCGAGGAGGCATGTCTTCATGAGGTGCCTCTTTACTTTGATCATCATCATTTTCTTCGTCGTCCTCAGACCCTTCTTCACCATCCTCATCGCTGTCCAAATCGTATTCGTCTTCCAAGTCATCGTTATCCATTTCATTTTGCATTCCATCAATGAACAATTTGATTGCATGAGGATAAATCATCTCAGCAAATGTCAAGGCAACTGTTTCACCACCTGAATAATCTCCAGGTCCTTCTCCTGTAAACTTGAACCAATTGAAAAACGAATTAGTCTGGCCGGTTTTAGATTTGGTCAGGTTTTTATGCTTTTTCCATTTCAATTGGACAGGCTCCGAAATATATTTTTCAACCTTTTGTGGGGCTGGCAGTGCTGTCGCGTTGTCACTGGTAGAAGAAGAAGGTGGTAGAGTTTTGGTGACGAACGTAAACTTCTTTGAAACTTCAGTTGTAGTCAAGAACTCGTTTTCTGGATCAAATTGGAATGTGATTGTAAATGATTGAGGATCGGTTTTATCCCATTCAATGTATAAGTCAGTAATACTATCCAAAAGCTAGTAGATTAAGAGTTGATATTAGTAGGGACATAAAACCATGATCCACATTTCGTGTGGATTGAAATTTTGTAAAACTAACCTCATCATCTTCATATGAAATATAGTCAGATAAAGCATCACTGCCACGGATAACCAACGCCCAAAACCTAGGGATTCGATTCACAATCGAACGACGTTTTTCATACACTGGACGCAGTTTCTCTTGACTGATTTTTTCTAAGAAAACAAATAATGTTAGCATAAGTTAAACTCCACAACATAAACAGATGCGGATAATGAATCGAAACCATTTTTTTTGACTGAACTCGCGTAGATAAGTACCAGAAAATCATGGATATATCAAAAAATAAACAGACAGGATATAGATATTTAAACTTACGGATCTCACGGTCAATTGCTGTATGCTCCTCTGAGATATCAGCGAGCAGGTTCAAGCTCTCTTGCCTGTTAACAAAAAGACGTGTCTATATTAGTAATTGACGTATAAATAAGTTGAGAACGCGTTCAGAGATCCTGGTTATGCGAAATCAACCCTCGAGTGTTGTCGTCTCTGGTATCTAGGTTTGTCGGTAGTAGGCTTATACATACAGAACGGCTGGATCTACTTCTTCTAAATAATTATAACCTAGTTAGTACATACTAGCTGAATCACGGACAGATCAACTCACCCATAACTGAATCAGTCATTGTTGTTGAATTGTTCTTAGTATTCGGTGGAAATGTGACAAGTAAAAGATCTTGGGTTCTGGAAATATAATTTTTCTCTAGTTTTATTTTCATTTTCATTTACTTATTATTTTTCTCTTTTCAAAACATCTCTATAATGACTATTTACTGACTAAGCAGCCCGACGCTTTCGCCTTACAACATCGGGCAGCTTCAAAGGCGCCGACAGCGTTGCAATTTTATAAGAAGCAGCAACTTGTCTAGACAATCCTAAAGCTTCTGCCTGAAGAGCAGTTGCATTCTTAATATTGCAACCTAGCTGGCGCAGGACTTCGGTCAAGCGAGAAGGTTTGAGTCCTAATTGAGTAGCCAGTGGTAGAATTTCCAGGATATAATTGTCTAGTCTCAGAATAAGTGCAAGCAAGTAACAGAGAAGTTTCGACTCATGAGTGGTGTCAATGACAAAAGCACGATCTTTGGATCTACCAAAATTGCTGCCTCCCTTCGAAGCTACAAACCGGTCAATGATTCCATTAACAATCATATCAGGTGGATTCAGCAGAGATTTGGTCAATGCCGCTTTATTATGGCATGTCTTACGGGCGTTAAATGCTGTCATCAATACAGCAACATAGTAGAGTAATTGCAGACGCTCAGTGTGCTTAGATGCATCCGTAAGACCAGCTAACCGAGCTGACACAAACTCTGAAGATCCACTTGGAACCATAGCTCGTCGGGCTTCTTCATCTTGTTCTCTCAAAATTGCCTCCACTCGAATCAAATTCCATTCGCGCTTAGGTACAACTCCAAATAATGGGTAAATATCCTCACGTTGTTGGGCTTCCAAGTTATGAGGAGGGATAGGTCTATCCTGGGCCATACTGGCTTGAACCTCATCCTGTGTTGGCAGGTTAGCAGTAGTACTTGCAACTGAGTCAACCAAATCTGTCTGGATATCATCCAACATTGTCGCATCAATTTTATTGACCTCCAGATCTGTAATCGCTTTTTTAGCTTTTCTGGTACCAAAAGTTTCTCCCAGTTTGTTTCTTTGGTGAACACGCAGAACGTTCTTGCTTTTAATCCGAGGCAGCTTGCTATATTTGTTCGCTGTAACCGCGCTACTCATTTCAACATAGTTGGTTCCAGGGTATAGTTCAATGGACCCATTGTCCTCGTCGTACAAGGCAACAATATACTGACTTTGTCCTTGTTCTGTCTTGCCTTCGTACTCTATGCCAGTATTTTCGCCGTGAACTAACATTTCTTTACGTTCATGTCCGTGTGATTTCTTTTCAAAAACCTGGAACTCAGTGGTGTCAGGAACAAGAACTGCTCCAAATGATGCAACAGCTAGTTTTTTTGAACCACTGTTATCCTCATTATGAACTTGACTGATGCGCACTGACTCTGCAAGCTGCTTCTGTGATGCTTGTTGACTATCAACTACAGAAGATACCTTATTTTTACTACTACTCTTGCTGCTCTTGCTTGTAGAGTTTCGACGTCTTTTCTTGCTATCCTTTTCGCTCATTATGCAACCTTGACTGGAGTCTCAAAAGTATAGAACTCTCTCTCGGATCTAAAAAAAATTAAAGAAATTTGAATTGGGAATTTTTGGTTTTTCATTTTCCGCCATGAAAAATTTCACTTTTTCATTACCCTGGGAATATCAATCACGTGATTTTAAATTGATGTACTGAATGAAAAAAAAGTTTCTCCATCATTGATCTTTGATCTCTTTACAAATATCTTAGTCCATCACAATGTCTAATGCTGTGACAAATTTATATGAAATTTTGGGCATTCAGAGGTCATCTTCTAAATTGTATAGCTCAGTGTCATTAGCTGAAATCAAACAAGGCTACCATGCTTCACTATTAGAGCACCATCCTGACAAACAACTTCAAAACAATCAAAACTCACCTACAACTAGCATTTCTGCTATCAAATCAGCATACTTGGTTTTATCAGATCCTATTCAACGTGCTGAATATGATCGTAAACTTATAACTGGTGCTGTCGGTCTCCCATCCAATGCCCCTCGCTCTACGGGGTGTATAGTTGATCTCAGTAACATGGCTTATAGTGAAGAAGATCCAGACAACTTTCGATGGACACTTGAATGCAGATGCGGTGAATCCGAGGGTTATGCTTTAACTGAACGGGATTTAGAATCAAATGGTAATGCAACCTCCATTATTGTCCAGTGTCATGGATGTAGCCTTTGGATCGAAGTTCAATATGATATTGAATAGGGACATCAACTTCCTGCATACGATCAAAATTCTCCTTTAAAGACCTTGCATTATTAGAGATCAACTGGATGAATTAACCAAGTGAAATTTAAATTTTCCAACAATTAGTTTTCCTTCCTCCAGCATTAAATTATCATTATTTTTTGTTTTTGACTTACAAACTCACTAATTACACACTTTTCTTCGACTTCAATCGCTCCTTGAGCTTTTTGCATGGTGTAATTTGTATTTTAGATTTGATTCAACTAGACTACGAACTGTTTCTGAATCTAGTGTCTCACCATTTGGAAACATGTATGGTTGATCAATTTGCCTAGACAGACAGACAATCTCACTCGTGACTTCTACATATCGGTCCTGCAAGTCTCTCCTCTGAATATCTAATAATGTTACTTCGCACAGACTACTAACTTCTCCAAGTTCCTCAACATCAGCCCACGCCAATCGGCCGTCTGGAATATACTCACTGAGCTTCTCAAGTATTATTGACTGAATAGAGGGAGAACTTAAATAATATGGGTCAGGCTCTGAACACATTTCAAAAGCCTTCTGATAAAATATAGGCACTGCATATTTATGCCCCAACAATAGTTCATTACACGTTTGACGGGATAACCCATAAGTGTCGTACAAGCAATATAACATGTTTTGTACCGCATCTACTATGTTTAGTTTTCGGTAGAGAACTTCTGTTGCTTTTTTGTATGTCCAGAGTAGGTTCAGCAGAGACCCTGGTGATTTTTCTTTGTTCGTTTGTAACAGTTGCAATTGGAACATACAGTAGCTCATCTGGTGCTGAAGGTGCTTAGACAACCTGGATTCTACTGGGTTTAGAAAATGAGATGAGTTATCTGGAAGAAAGATAGCATTAATTTTATTTTGCTGACACAGGTCATACATCAAGTACCAGTTTTGGAAATGGCTCGAGATTACAATTACTCTCTCTCCAGGTCTCTTTTTTGTATATTCATGAAACTGCTCGATGGCATTTATCACTGGATCAATAGAAAGCTGGTGAAAGTAAATTTTATCATCTTTTAACACCTTTTTTACATTTTCATTATCCGTTTCAAACATGCCCTGTAAATAGTATTCGGTTAGAAACCGGTCTCCAGCTCCAGACATCCATTCTGTAATTATAGGCGTTTTCAAAAAGTTTTTTCCATACTTCATATTGTCCAAGAATTGCATTTGCTGGTTAAAATAGCACCCTACTAGAAGGTCATGATTTTCTAGGTCGTCTTTAGATGGCACTCTTGCAATTGCGGTCTCTGTCAATATAAATATCTGATGTGGATATATGATGTGCTTGATTCTATAAGTCCAAAAACAATTAAACCAAGATTTTACAACCTCGGGATATACGTTTGGGTCGAAATAAGTTACAGCATCTAAAAATGAAATTCCGCGCAGTGAAGGTCTAACAGATTGAAATTTATCTAACCAGTTCGGTGGAAACTGAAGTGCAGGTAGATGCCCAAACAGATTCAAGAGTGGCTCAAGCATTGAAAATTCAGCTCGAGGACTTGGATCACAAACTCCCTGAATCCCTCCTTCAAGAACATTTATTATATACGAAGACATCATATCCTTAAACAGCATATGGGATGCAAACTGCTCAACGTGTTTCTTTAAAATGAACATGTTAGATTTAGCCATCCATTGAATAAATTCTTCCAATTTTGTCTGCATCTTTGGAGTGAAGTTAAACATGTGGACTTGGGCACGCTTAGTTTGGTGGATGAAGAAAAAATTCACAATGTCTGCCATCCCGTCGAAAATAACCTCGAATTTTTCCTTAGAATGATAATTAATTGGAATTGGACGGCCATATCGTGACAACGCAAGTTTCTTAAGCCCAATTTCTAAAAATTCTCGAAGTTCTCTTATTGAATAACTTTCAATTAATGTGCGCGGAAAATTAGTGACCCCGATGAATAACTTCATTTTGGGGAAAACAAAGTTGAATTGGAGTGTCCAAGAACAGCAAAAGCAGCAAAAGCAAAATGCCAATAGGAGAATATTTAATGAAACAAACTAAATAATTGCAAGTCCTTGAAAAAAAGGAGCTTAAAACTAAAGATTACCATCAAATTACAGTTACCTGGTGTCACAAAAACCAAATTGTAACCTCGTAACACAACTCAATTAATTTTCCATTTTAAATTCAAATTTCAAATACAGATGAATTACCATCATATGAAGTATTTAATGAGCTACAACATCAATTTGTCTTAGCCATATTTCATGGAGGTTTTTTTCAAATAAATTAGTAGTTTCTACCACTCTGACAATGGGCGAATACACTTTACGCAGTTTAAGATTGCGGAATGCAGCCAGTGCCGTTAGAAATATTAAGTATCTATATTTGAAGCCTTGAGATGAAATTAAGCTTTAAACGTCCCAGTGAACTTAAACCCCCCCCATGTTTATTATATTTGCCTTGCCGCGATCTGCTCCCATTTGACTCCTAGTCAAACTTGTAATACTCAACAAAATTAGAGGAGAAGTCGACATGATGGTTTATACTAAATTGGTTACAAGTGGTCTTGCCGATCTAAATTTTTGAAAATTTCTAACAAAAAAACACCAGAGAGCTGAGCGACTTGCGAGTACGTAATGCTGAGCCAGGATTACTATTTTCTATTTATTTACATACAACAAGTTGAAGTAACAGCAGGAAATAGAAAATTCACAGATTTGTTAAATGCCCCTATTTCTAAGCCCTTCGTTTGCATTTCCTATGCTGGAAAGATCAAATGTTCCATCATTCAACCTAGCCTGGCCTGGTGATTCCTATTTATTGTTCTTTCCGGGTATAAGAGGTCAAAAATCCCAAAGCCGTTTATAGCAAGACAAAAGAGCCAACCAACCAACCCCCCAACACAACGCCTCCTCATGTTGACGACACAACCACAATAAATTAGGACAAATGATCCTACTTAATAGTGAATACTATATCCGTCGTATCTTTCCTTTTTTTTGATAACTGTTTAGCAGGAGCAACAATTGGCATTATTATGGCTATTGACCCGGGTAGTGACCCGGGTTTAGATATCATTTGGAATCTTTCCCCGAGTAGCACGTGACCTTTAGGCTTTGATAACAATCTTGCACATCGCAGAGAGTTGCGGTTGCCATATCCATTGTTTGGTCTTAGTGCTATAAAACCATTAAAAAGGTAAGAAGTAATCAAGTGTAACATAGATGAATTACTTGTTTTATCACTGTCAGTTTCATTTTTACGCCATTTTCTGAGGGCTTTTTGTTTTGTTTTCAGACTTATAGATAATGATATATTGGGAGACTGTGTCACAAAAAACTATTATTATCTCAGAACAAATACATACTTCGAGCACTGAGTACAACATATCTCTATGATACTCGGTTACAAATAATCTCAACATGTTAAAAATGTAACAAAAGGTGCTCATATTTCATATCATGAGATTCATTTTCATTAGTTCTTATCATTTTTTCTTTCTGTAAAAACTATAAAACCAGAGGATTTGCCCAGTTTCTTTTCTAAATTTCTTTCTTCAATTCCATTAATTTATTCATTTCCTATCATAATACTACATAAAGTTTAATCATGGTTCGCTCACCGCTTGCCTCACGTCTTCCTTACGTGGAAACTCCATTAATTCCATCATTATATCTATCAGAACTTACAGAGGCCCAAGTTTATCTTAAGCTTGAGCTTGTACAACCTTCTGGGTCTTTCAAGTCTAGAGGACTTGGAAACCTGGTATATCAAACAATTTTAAATTCACCACCTGGAACTTCTTTTCACTTCTTTTCACCATCTGGTGGCAATGCTGGGTGTGCCACAGCTTACGCTGCTCGGCAGTATGGCCAAAAATGCACAGTATGTTTGCCTCGACGGACCAATCGCACCATGATTGACCGTATAGAAAAAACAGGAGCTAGAGTTGTCATCCATGGAGAATATATTTCCGACTCAGATAGGCATATTAAGGAAGTTCTCATTCCTCAGTGCGAAGAAACTGCCGTATACTGTCATCCTTATAACAACCCTCTCGTTTGGGATGGTAACTCAACGATTGCAAATGAAATTGTTTCTCAATTTTCTGGATCAAATGAAATTTACGATGATAAGAGTGAATCAAGTTCTTCAAGTGATCTTGAATATACTGACTTACCATCATCACTTAATGCAACATTTCAACAAAAACCTGATGCTGTTATTTGTGCTGTGGGCGGCGGTGGCCTCTACAATGGCCTTATGCAAGGATTTGAAAAACTAGGATGGAGCGATGTACCAATTGTGGCGGTAGAAACCGAGGGGTGCGCTGCTTTGAACAAATCAATTCTAGCAGGGGGTCAGCAAGTTGAAATTAAGCAACCTCGAACAATTGCGACATCACTATCCACCATCAACGTCACCAGAGAAACTATAGACTATGCAATGTCGAAAGACAGAATAACTCATTCAATGGTCGTCTCAGATGCAGACGCCGCAAGGAGCTGTATCTACTTTGCCAGAGATCATAAACTTCTTATTGAAGCTGCTTGTGGGACGGCATTGGCCCCCATTTACAATGGTGATATTAAGCGTGTACTTCCTCACCTCAATAAGGATTCAATTATTGTCGTGATTGTTTGCGGGGGAACTTCAGTTAACTGGGAAATCCTCGAAGGATATTCCACAGACTACTCTATTCCTTTGTAACTTGAATTTATTCCATCATAATTTGTTTCTTTTTTTTGTTATTTAGAAAATGTATTGTTAATTCACAAGAATATTATCCAGCTGATGCATCCTGTATGTCCAATAACCTTTCCTCATGGGAATATATGTCTGTAATAATGCCAATGCTTTCCGGGCCTCGCCGGTTCGTTTTTGTTTTTCATAAATTGATACAAGAATTTCCAAGGCATGTGTAGATTGATATACAGCCTCCTCCGTCAAAGAGTCCTCATCCGCATCAATAGGGGCAAACTTAAGACAAAATTCTTCAAGTTCACGCTGAGCTTGCTTTTCTTTTTCTTCACCGACAAAGAACTTTTCGTAAAATGCTACCAGATAATTCCAGGCAGATTCGTTTTGGGGTGCTTCTGTGATTGCAAACTGACAATAGTGGATTTCTGTTTGAGTTATAGCTTCATTAAAAGAAGGAAATGCTCTGGAAATGATAAAAAACCGATAGGACCAAGCGGAATTGTTATATACATCCTGACTAAGAAGCCATTCAATATATGTGATTTCCTCTTCAACAGTGGATTCAAACTCCTTAGGGGTATTTTTGACAACCCATTGTAAATGAGACCAGGCATGATAATTCTTTGCATCATCGCTCAATACGAGTTCTACCACATATCGCTCCATGGCATAGTATAACTGTGCAAAGTGAGAATTAGTTCCAGACGGTTGCAGACATTGGCGATAATGCCAGATTTGATAGTTTTTAGCGGTTCGCTTGGTAGTTTCATTCAGCCATTGATAATCTTCAACTATCAAACCATCCAGCGACTCAAAAGCTTCAGATACGTCAAAATCTGGGTTCACTTGTTCTTTAAACACTGACGCAAGCCAGTGATCCCTAGAAACATCATCAGGTTTGATTGCACGAAGCGTTTCTAGCCTATAATGCCACACAGTATAATGCGCAGGATTCATCTTGATGATTGCTTCTGTCAATGCCAGCACGCGTGGACTAAGCTCACCCTTAGCCATCACTGCACGCAGTAATTCTGTAGCCTTGACATATTCAGGTGTGTACATAATCTGAACCAAAGGATTATCTCCATCATCCTGAACAATTGGCTTCACGTCAGTCCAGTCAAAATCTATAGCATAACTCATGTTTCTTTTGATCTTTTTTTGTTTGAAATCCTTAAATTACTTGTAGTTACTATACCTTGGAAGGAGAATTCAATTTGTGTTAGCTCACTTCGTTATTATTACCCGGATATCTCATTTAGGATATTCCTGCGGCGTTTACAACCCTTACCTGAATTGATTTGATTTGGGAGGAAAAAAGAAAAAAAATATTTAAAAAACCCAAAAAAAATCTCGACAAATTTTTTTCTTCCTTTGGAGCTCGGCTTTTTTTGTCTGTCGCGATTCAAAGAGTCACCTCTCAAAGACCTACACTATCACCCTTTATACATCCTCGCACTATATTCGAAATGACCAAGCCCATTGAAGTTTCCAACGTTTTCGACACCATCTTGGTGCTCGACTTTGGTTCCCAGTACAGCCATCTGATCACTCGCCGTTTGCGTGAGTTCAACGTCTATGCTGAGATGCTTCCTTGCACTCAGAAGATCTCTGAACTTACCTGGAAGCCTAAGGGAATCATCCTTTCTGGAGGCCCTTACTCTGTGTATGACGCTGATGCTCCTCATGTTGACTTGGACGTCTTCAAGCTCAACGTTCCCATTCTTGGTATCTGCTATGGTATGCAAGAACTTGCCTGGATTAATGGAAAGGGAGTTACTGCTGGTGTTCATCGTGAATACGGCCATGCTACCATTAATGTCGAGGACACCGAGAACGCTCTTTTCAAGGGTATTGACAACTTCGAAGTTTGGATGTCCCATGGAGATAAGCTCTCTGCCCTGCCTACTGGTTACAAGATCGTTGCACACACCCCCAACTCTCCTTTCGCTGCTGTAGCCCATGAAACTGACCCTATTTGGGGTATTCAGTTCCACCCCGAGGTGACTCACACTCAGAAGGGTAAGGTTCTGCTCAAGAATTTTGCTGTTGACATTTGCAAGGCTGAGCAGAGCTGGTCCATGAAGAACTTTATTGGTACCGAGATTGATCGTATCAGAACTCTTGTTGGTGAGCATGGTGAAGTTATCGGTGCTGTTTCTGGTGGTGTCGATTCCACTGTTGCTGCCAAACTTTTGCATGAGGCTATTGGTGAGCGTTTCCACGCTATCTATGTTGATAACGGAGTTATGCGTCTCAACGAGACTGAGAACGTTTACAAAACTTTGACTGAGGGTCTGGGCATCAACCTCGCCGTCGTTGATGCCGGTGAAACCTTTTTGAACAAGCTTAAGGGTGTTACTGATCCTGAAAAGAAGCGTAAAATCATTGGCAACACCTTTATCGAGGTCTTTGAGGCTGAGGCTGAGAAGATCAAGCCCAAGGCTGGTGACGAAATTGAATTCTTGTTGCAGGGAACTCTTTACCCTGATGTCATTGAGAGTATCTCTTTCAAGGGACCTTCTCAGACCATCAAGACCCACCACAATGTTGGAGGTCTTCTTGAGGACATGAAGCTCAAGCTCATTGAGCCTTTGCGTGAGCTGTTTAAGGATGAGGTCCGTCAGCTTGGTGAGCTCATGGGAATTCCCCACGATCTCGTCTGGCGTCATCCTTTCCCTGGCCCAGGTCTTGCTATCCGCATTTTGGGTGAGGTCAGCCCTGCTCAGATTAAGATTGCTCGTCTTGCTGACCATATTTTTATCGAGGAGATCCGCAAGGCTGGAATCTACGAGGAAATTTCCCAGGCTTTTGCCTGTCTGCTTCCTGTCAAGAGTGTTGGTGTTATGGGTGACAAGCGTACTTATGAGCAAGTTATTGCTTTGCGTGCCATTGAGACCACTGATTTCATGACT
This sequence comes from Geotrichum klebahnii, assembly GCA_030570935.1. Taxonomy (NCBI): domain Eukaryota; kingdom Fungi; phylum Ascomycota; class Dipodascomycetes; order Dipodascales; family Dipodascaceae; genus Geotrichum; species Geotrichum klebahnii. The sequence continues at coordinate 58,140 of JAJLWW010000055.1, forward strand.
GCTGATTGGTACATCTTTGAGGCCAAGTTCCTTAAGACTGTTTCCAAGCGAATTGTCAATGAGGTCCAAGGTGTTGCTCGTGTCGTCTACGACATTACTTCCAAGCCTCCTGCCACTGTTGAATGGGAGTAAACTTGATGTTCTTGTTTTATATAGATTTTTATGGTTACCTGTTTCTCTCTCTTTCTTTTGATATTTATTATGTAACAGTTATATATCCTATTCATTGTTCATTTCTTTGAATTCTTATCATTTCATCAAGCTCCGAATGATAAACGTACTCAAATAGTCTCCGTCGTGAGAAATTGAAAGAAAAAATTGTTCATCAGGATGAAGCCTCGCATACTCATCACATTGAATTATAGGCTTTCCATCAGCGGTATGTGTTTTATACCAGTGATTGAAACGGCAGTTGCGCTGATCTAATGGCCCTAATGATTTGTATAAGGCTTCTTTACAAGCCCATGAGTTGGCTAGGTAGAAGCTAGCAGATTTACTATCTTCAAGTGATAATGGATCAGCAAGTTTTGCCTCAAATCTTGGCCGCTCATATTCAGGATGTAGAATCCGCTGAGCAAGTCGTGATACTCGATGCGGTGATCGGGTATTTAGGAGTTGCCTGAACCTGGGGAGATGAACCAAATCATGTCCAACGCCCAGGATCATTGAACAAATAATAAATAAATCAAGATTATACCGGCAATTTGAATATTACACTCAGTTTATTTCAAAACGAGAAAGAAAAAGAGAGCTAAATATGGGTGTATTTGTGTTTGTGTTCGTTTTTGATAAGAGCTTGATGACTCTTTAGTCAGTATGTATTTTATAAAATCCAAAAAAAAGTTTTGGAGTTTTGAAATGTGGGTGAATTTTTCATGATGTTTTTTTTTTTTACTCTTCCTTTCATCCTTCATTTCTGTCTGATTTTATTCTCTTTTCAACATCCAACCACCAAATATATATTTGATCCAACAATCAAAATGGCTTCTTCAGTTCCAGGCGATCGTCCTTTGCCTGCTTCAAGATATAATCTCAATACCTACTGGGGCAGAGTCCAACATTGTGCTGAGGTTTCAGATCCTCGGTAAGTAAAGGATAACAGAAAAATACACTTAAACAAAAAAAAATAAATTCACACTAAATAGCATACAAATCTAACATGAAGTCTTTAGCATGCTGTTAAACACTCCAACAGATGTCGAAAATGCCCGCACATTAATTAGCGCTTACCGAACAGGCCAAGTTTCGCAGATGAGCCCTGAGCTATGGCGTGCCAAGCGTGTACTTGATTCTACACTCCACCCTGATACTGGTGAAACTGTGATGCTACCCTTTCGAATGTCTTCCTACGTGTTATCCAATTTAGTTGTGACTGTTGGTATGCTTACACCAGGCCTTGGAACTGTTGGTACTCTGTTTTGGCAAATTGCAAATCAATCTCTAAATGTTGCTGTTAATACTGCTAATGCCAACAAGTCACATCCTCTTAGCACATCACAGCTTGTAACTTCTTATCTCATGGCTGTGACAGGATCTTGTTCAGTAGCTCTAGGACTTAATGCTATTGTACCTCGTCTCAAGTCTATTACTCCTGCAACCCGCACTGTCTTATCTCGTCTAGTTCCATTCGCAGCTGTTGTTTCGGCTGGTATGGTCAACGTCTTTTTGATGCGTGGTGAAGAGATTCGAAAGGGAATCACTGTCTTTGACTCCACTACTAATGAAGAACTGTCCACTTCAAAGACTGCTGCAAAGTATGCTGTTGGTGAAACTGCATTGTCCCGTGTTATCAATGCAACCCCAATCATGGTCATTCCTCCTTTGATTTTGGTCCGTCTTCAACGAACTGTACTTAAGGGAAAATCACGATTGGTAGAGACTTTGGCTAACCTTGGCCTTATTACTATTACTTCGTTTGTTGTCCTCCCCTTCGCTTTGGCCATTTTCCCCCAGACTAGAACTCTTGATGTGTCCAAGCTTGAAGGTAACTTCCAGGATATGAAAAACTCAAAGGGAGAAGACGTCAAATCTGTTTGGTTTAACAGGGGAATGTAAATATTTAGATAATCTGAGCATTCAATTACAATCCTATATATGTTGCTATGTTGCTTTATTGCTATGTGCCTAGTTTCAAATGATATTAGTATTATTACTGTATTTTTTTTATTTGTTTTATTATATTGTACACATAAACCCATAATCCCTTTAAATATTTTTTTTTCATTTTTTTTTCCTTCTTTCATTATTACCTTTTTTCTTTTTTTTCCAGAGTTTACTGCCAGTATTGCCAATGGCACATGGACTCCAATTGAGTGCGGTCGTACTTGTGGAATTCTTCTAAATTAACTGGCATGTTAAGTTGTCCATAGCCTACACCAGGACCTCCCAAAATGGTATCAAAGATTTCAAATCCAACCTTATCATTTACAAGCTTCTTGCGGAATTGATCCAGTTTTGCCTCCTGAGCTTCTTTTCCCTCTTCGTCATTAATATGCAACAGCGTGATGGCACATCCTCCACCTCCAGCTCCGGTTAACTTGGTTTCACCAATATTTAGTTCGTCACCAACAGCACGGATTCTTTCAAGTTTGGGATGAGAAACGCCTAATGAAACCAAAAGACCATGATTAATACGGATTAACTCCAGAAGTCGTTTTGCTGCTGCAGGATCTTCATTTAACTTGGGTGTTCGGAGTGTAACTGGTGCAGAAGGTGGAGCGGTTCCTACCGACGTAGGAGATTCCGTAATTTTACTGGCCTTTCGGGCGGGAGCTGGGGGCCCCAACAATTCAAATGCTTCTTGGGTGACATGCTCGATTGCATCCAAAATAGACATAGTTCCCTTGTTGAAGGTGTTGACCAGATCAGCTACACGAGCGACAAGGTCGGCGGTGCGGCGAGGATGTTTTGTGTTTGTCAAAATCAACTTGAGTTCGGGGAATCTCCGAATTGGAATAAGAGTTGAAGGGCGCTGGAACAATACAGCACCTCCGCGACACGCTACTGTATTGTCAATTCCACTAGGATTTCCATGTAGACATTTCTCACCAATAAACGCCCATCCATTAATTTGTTCATGCTCGAGAGAAGCGACGTCAGAATCCTTCAACGAACCAGGATCAGTTTGCTCAGCAGGCGTAACCAAATTAGAACTGAGCATTAAAAAGGCTGAAGACATACAGACAGCAAATGTAGCTGACGACCCCAGACCAGCACCAACAGGCAAAGTTGACTTCGTGACAAATGTGTAAGCGGGCATATCTGGATTGCACAGGTGGAGATATAAGTAGAAAAATGCCAGAATAGCGGCATGTTGAAAAGTGTTGGATACTTTTGCAAGGATTGGCTCCAAAGCCTTGACTACATTGTCATCTAGGTTGGTAGGAATCTGAGAGGGATCAGTAATGCTGCTAGCCGAGTTTGCCTTATTGACAGAGCTCCAAGGAAGATCAGAAATAGGATACGAGAATCTGAGTGAGATTTCAGGAAACTCTAGAATTAAATTTCCGGCATCAGCTCCTTTACTGGGGGAAACCAGCATGTAAGTGCGGAGGGCAATAGCGGCCGCGATGGCAGGTTTGTTGTACACAGCAGCATGTTCGCCAAAGATTATGACTTTTCCAGGCGCAGACACGACAAACTGATCTAAATGCACAGTCATTTGGTGTATATTGATTTGACTATTGAAAGAGTTGTGAAAAACGAAGGGTTAAAAGAAAGAAAGAAAAGGTTAAAAGATTTAAAGAAAGAAAGAAAGAAAAAGTTTGACAATGAAAAAATTAAAATAAAAAAGAAGGAGGTTTGGTGATGAGAGGAGGAGAAATGAAAGAAATAGGGAGGTTTTCTGAGCACTACAACGCCTATGTTGTGCCCTTCCCTCGAGTGAAAATTTCTTCGCCTAAAAAAAAAAAAACAATAAATAAATTAAAAATTGAAAATAAAATAACTTTTACACCCTCTATAAAAAATTTAGACCTAGAATAATAAGGGAAACGATACTTCGATCGAATCGTCGACGATATTCAATGAAAAGCCTATTTGTTTTACTTCAAGTGAGACAATAAAAAAATGTTGGTTGAATATAAAATGTCAGAAAATGCCCTGCAAAGCCTTTTTTTGTTTTTGGTCTCGCCAGCTGAGGTCATTTCAGCCGCATGTAGGGTTGGGATAACTGTCGTTGGGACTTGACTTTCTGGACGCGATGCTAAGCCACGAAGGCATCACGAAGGCATCACGAAGGCACCACGAAGTTATCGAGAGGGCACGATCCAAGGCACAGAAAGTTTACGACAAATCAAATGAGAAAATCAACCAATACAGATTAAAGTAAATAAACAATACATAAAGTCACAAACAATCTAAAATAGAGATATTAATAATTTAAATCCAGAGCTTACTCGACAGTAACACTCTTGGCCAGATTACGGGGAAAGTCGACATCGTATCCGTGCTTAATAGCCAACCAGTATGACATGAGCTGCAAGGGAATGACATTCAAAAGACCCTGTAGACAGTCTACTGACTGAGGAACCTCAAGAGTCTGGAGGCCATTGCCAAAGGAATCACCCTTGTTGCAAATGATAATGGGGTTACCAGATCTAGCAGTAACTTGTTCAATGGCAGAAGAGACCTTGGGGAAAAGAGAATCTCGGGTAGCCATAACAATGATGGGGAGATTTTCATCGACCAGGGCCAAAACACCATGTTTCAGTTCACCTGCAAGAACACCCTCGGAATGCATGTAGGAGATTTCCTTAATTTTGAGGGCTCCTTCAAGGGCAGTGGCAAACTGATAACCACGACCAAGCAGCAAAAGAGACTTGTGAGAAGCAAGATCCTTATCACAGAGAGCGCGAATGTGTGTGTCAAGCTCCAAGACAGTCTTGATTTGTGAAGAAATGTTCTTGAGACCTTGAATGATTTCATGACGACGATCTACCTTGGAGACGCGGTCATCGGAAAGGGAGAGGGCTACCATGACAAGAGCGATATATTGGGAGGTGTAAGCCTTGGTAGAGGCAACACCGACTTCAGGGCCAGCGTTAATATGAACACCGCAATGGGTTTGACGAGAAATGCTGGAGCCGACGGAGTTGACAATGCCAACAGTGAGAGCGCCACGCTCCAAGCAATATTGCAGAGCCATAATGGTATCAGCTGTTTCGCCCGATTGTGACACAAACACGCAGGTATCATCTCTGAATACAGGGGAACGTCTGTCCAAGAAGTCAGAAGCAAGCTCAACAGAAACGGGAATTTCAGTGAGCTCTTCAAAAATCGATCTGGTGGCCAGACATGAGTGATATGAAGTACCACATGCAATCATAATGATACGTCTGCATCGACGGATAGTTGTGAGCCATGTGCGGAGACCACCGAGCTGAACTGTATTGTTTTCAAAGTCAACGCGACCACGCATAGTGTTGATGACAGACTCGGGCTGCTCGAAAATCTCCTTCTGCATGAAGTGAGTAAATTTGCCCTTCATGATTTGCTGCAGCTCCATCTCGAGAGTCTCAATAGCACGAATGCTAGACTCGTTAACATCACGACGGACTCTGTGGATGTGAAGCTCACCGTCACTAATGTGAGCAATATCATCGTCCTCGAGGAAGAGAACCTTTCTAGTGTGCTCAACAACAGCAGCGGGATCTGAGGCCAGGAAGAACTCAATGGGTCTAGGGGTGTTGTCCTCGGACAAAAAGGCGCGAGATTGGGAGTGTCTTAGACGATCCTGAACGGTATTTCCAGGAACGGTAAGGGAGGGGCCAGAAGTGTTGGATCCCGCCAGAAGGGAACCAGTGTTTTGGTCAGCTTCAGCATCAATGAACTCAACGTCAACAAAGTCGACCTTGAGCTTCTTTTCGGTCTTGACACCGACGAGAAGAGGGGATCCCTTACGGGTAGCAACGAGCTCATCAGGGTAATGGACTGACTTGATGATGACGCCGTATGCGCCCTCAAGCTCCTTGACGACTTGTTTGGCCAAATCGGAGAAATCGGGCTTGTTGTCATAACCACCCTCCTTAATGTTGGTATCGTAAATGAATTTTGTGAGCTTGGCAATAGCCTCAGTGTCAGTTTCAGACTCAAACTTGTAACCCTTTGCTTCCAGAAGGGACTTGATTTCACGGTAGTTAGTGATGATACCGTTGTGGACAACGGTAAACTCGTTTTGAGTATCTGAGCGCTGAGGATGACAGTTGATGGTTTTAGGTCGACCGTGAGTTGCCCATCTTGTGTGGGCAATACCAGCGTGGCATTCAAAAACCTCGTCGGTATCGACAGGCTGGGCAGCAATGCTTTCTTTAAGGAGGTGGACTTTTCCAACCTGTTGGAAAATGAGAACAGATTTGGGAGCATGTGGTTCACCAACGTTCTGGAGGAACTCGCTGCCATCGATGGCAAGACCTGCGGAATCATATCCACGGTACTCTTGTCGTTGCAGACCCTCAATGAGGGTGTTGATAATGTGTCCTCTAGTCTGTGGGACTAGGTAATTAATGTATCCAAAGATTCCACTATAAAGTCATGTTAGAGCATAAGCACAGTTGTCATCTTTAAAACGTAAAACATACCACATGATGAAGAAGAAAAGGTTGTATAGGATTCAAAAAAAGAGAGAGGGGGGAAGAGAAAGAGAGGAAGAAAGAAAACGAAAGAAAAAGAACAGAAAAGGATCTTTATAAAGTCGAAGGAAAATGTTAGAAGAAAAGGTTTCAATAATAAATGGCAACCAAGAATAAATTATGTAAAACCGAGTGAAACAGATTTAAAAAGCTCTTGCGCCTTCTATTGTGGTGGTCTTTTTTTTATTTTATTTTTTTATTATTTATTTTTATTTTTGTTTGTTGTTGTTTATTCTCTTTTGTCCGTGAATATTTTAGTCCGTTGTTGTGTACAAGAAGAGAAAAATAAAAACAAAAAAAAAAACAAAAAAAAATCGAGAAACAGGAAACTTTAGTACGAGTTAAGCGATTGTAGGTTGAATAATAAATAGATAAACAGCAGGATCAACCTAGAGTTTTTAATATGAGTCTTTAGAGCAAAAAAAGATGGAGAAGGGAAGAAGTGAAAAGTGAATGGTAAGAGAAAGAAATGAAAGGAAATGGAAATCAGCGGAATTTGCAGTTTTTATATGAAAATTAAGCTGCGAGAGACGTTTGAAATGAATAAAAAAAGTAAAAGTCAACTATGTGAAATCGAACAAACAGCACAGGTGCTTTGTTGTGATGCTTGTTTTTTTCTGCCAAATCCAAGCTTTTCAGCCATTTTTTCCTTTTTTTTTTTTTTTTTGATTTTTTTTTTTTTGTGGATTTCTTTTATTTATTTTTGGCTGGATTTGGCCTTGAGAAAAGAGAAAATAACACACAATGAGACCTCTCTTTAACCTGAACAAAGCAGTGACATTTAGAATAAAAAAACAAAAAAAAGTAACATGACGACGATATACAACAATTAATTAACCAAACAAAAAGAAGACACCAGAGATCTTTCATAGTTATCATCATCATCATCATCATCATCATCCTCGTAGTCATAAGGATCTTAAGCTAAGCACTGTCATCTCCTTTTTTTGTTTTTTGTTTTGTTTTGGCGGCTCCGCAATGACCAAGGCCACTTACAACAACCACAGCCAATCGATACAATGCCCTGACACGTGATGACAGTATAAACGGCCTATAGTTTCTAAAAATAACCACAAACCCTAAAACAGGCCCATCCATGGCCAAAAACCAAAATAAAAATAAAAACACTCACAACAGCATCATTATCATCATCATCATCCCTCGTTCTCTCTCCTCTCACATGGTCATCATCATCTTCATATCCTTCAATCTCTGCACTCAGCTCAGCTAAGCTACGTTATGCAAAGATAAGAACTCATATATGGGGATGAACAAAAGTTAAAGTCTAATAATAAACAACAACAATAATAAATAAATAAATAATATTAAACTATAAACAAAATAATAAATAAAATTGAAAAAAACTAAAATAAATAAACGAATAATACCCACAATCATCATCCTCCTACTCGTCCTTTCCCCCCCTATTAATAGAAGACTGACGTCGTTGGTGCAGGTTTATCCATTCAATTCGATCCGTAAAAGGACGCTCCTCGATTTGCCCACAATAGATTCGCTTGGTCTGCAGCATCCGCAAAATGAACAGACCGTCGCTTGTGCAATGAAGCAAACATGTCCCCATCTTCCTCTTCAATATCCTCGTATTCATCTTCTTCATCATCCTTGTCGTCGTAAGTGCCAGCACCTCCACCCACTACCCGGATCGTGGGAGACGCATTTACATTGGCTGCTGCATTTGCTGTTGAATTCCCGTTTGAGTTACCTGTGCCCTGAGCCCTATCAACATCCATGGTACCTAATATATCCAACCCAAAAAAGTATCCAGACCCCATTCGCTGTTCTTCGGATGAATTCGACTGGAATCCTAAAGGAGAAATTCTGGGAATGGCTGGTAAAACTTCCATCGAACTGCTCACGGAGTTCCGATTACTATTACTGGACATGGTAGGTGAAACTTTGGCAAGAGGCGATGATGACGCACATATTTGAGCACCAGGTAAAGGGTTGGTCGATGGAGCGTTCCAAGAATAGTATTTTCGAGCTCTGGCAATAGACTCGCTGGTTCGCCGCTGCTGCTTAATAGAGCCACTGATACCCTTCGACAACTTGACAGGACTAACTTGTTTCTTGCTAGGAAGCTCACTTGGATTCTCATTGTTCGACTCAAAAGTCTCACTTTCAATAGGAACCATGGGTGACATGAGCTTGGCTTGAGAATGATGCTCATGGGCCTTCCTTGCAATCTCATCCATATCATCACAATCTCCACCAGTGTTACTCTTCGATGAAGGCACCTCAAATAAACTGCTGGGCCCACTGTTAGCCGCTGACTCTCCATTGTAGTTGATAACCTTCAATCTGGTACTATCTTCATACCCTGCGAGCATGAACCGATTTCCAAGTTTTGGTGCAAGGTTTGCCGAACCTGAAGCTGGGCTACTACTCATATCTGTCAAAACAACAGAGCCACTCTCTGAATTCACATCACCAGTAGAACTTTTCTCAACAATCAAGGTAGTGCGATGACTGCTCAGCTCCTTCTGCTCCTTTTGAGGTTTAAACTTGCACTTGCGGGTGTAAATCTCAGTGTCATGCCCTGACATGGCCTTATCCCAACTTGTACTGGTAGTCACACTAACATCACTGGCAATCGTGCTGGGGTTACTTTGGCCACTTCCAGCTGATTTCACACTACTGTTGCTAGGCTCGATCTTGGTAATGCAAACCTCTGACACACTTGTACAGCTGGTAGGACTTCTCATCAAGCTCGTTGAATGAGATGGCACTTTTGGAGGAATACCTTGGTTGTGCATAGTCTCATTGATCTCCATATCTTTCAGCTTAGAGGCAATCGACACATCAGACATCTTCTTGCGAATAGTTCCATTGCGGGTGCAATACATACGGTACTCATGCTCGGGACCTGGCTGTGGTTGGGGTTGGGTTGGATAGACGGGACCCCTGTATGGCCTTGATGCAGCTCCAATAGCAGCAGTCGCAGCAACAGCACTAGTAGCAGCAACTGCAGCGGGAGCAGCACCCCGGCGGTATCGGGTAGCACTGGCGTTAGGCCTTGTAACTGTAGAAGACTCAGCAACAGCCTTGGTGTCATTAAAGTCAAATGAAGTAGTACTTGAAATCGCAGGACTTGATGAGGTCTTTCTATGACGAGAAGCGGCACTATTAGGTCGCACAGAACCCGATCGATGAACAGATCCGGTCCGTCTAATGGAGCCTGATCGTCTAACTGCTGAAGTACTGCGGATCGAGCCACTGCGGATCGAACCACTGCGATTAATTGATCCGGCAGTGCTACCTGGTGCTCGTTTACGCTGGACTGAACCTGCTCGGCGGACAGATGCTGTGCGTGCTACAGGAGGAACTGAATTATGTTTTACCTGCTTGGCCTTGCTCTTCTTTTTGGTGTTGTTGCTTGAAAAAATGCCAAATGACCATCTGAATTTGCCGGAATTCTTTTTGCTAGGACTGGTGGTAACAGGAGATTTAGAAGTAGGTTGGTCTTTGTCTTTGGCACCAGGAGTGACTTCAGAAATAGCTTCAAGAGAACCCTCGAAAGCAGGCAATTCCTGTTTTGTAACTGGGGAGCTTTTAGGACTGGATTGGTTGGTGAGTGAAGAATCTTGTTTCGCTGGTAATGCAACTTTCTCAATGGCTGAAGATGATGAAGGCTCTTCCGCAGGCTTTTCAAGTGAAACAGCGGCTTCAGGAGCAACGACTTTTTCCTTGATGACAAGAGGTAGTACTTTGGGTAACATGCCTAATTGCGCATCCAATGCAGTAGGGCCAGATCCATTACTCTGGGTCTTCTCAACGGACTCCTCATTGAGCTCCTCAATGGGCTCGTCAATGGAGCCAGGCTTCAATATTGTCTCGACATCTGAAGAATAATCTTTCACCACGCTTCGCTCACTAACCACATCATCATGATTTAACGCAATATGGAACCCAGATGGTGTGTAGTGACTTGAATAATGACTGTGATAATTAGGAAACTTAGACATATCAACAATGCTATCAGGAGCTGAAAACTCGGAGTACATGCTTTCAGTGTATGGCGAAAAAGGTGCAGCATCGCCCGCGGCAGGAGGAGCCAAATAGCTCAAAAGATTTTGGTACTGCTGCTTTTGTTCTGGAATATCTGTCTGCTGCTCCTTTTGTTTGTTGTCCTCAACTTTTGGTTCAGCTGCTGATTTAGTTTTGCTGGTATTGTCGTTGACTTTGACTTCTTCTTCGTCCTCGCTGGAGAAAAAACCAGCATTACCATCAGTACCAGGAGATACGGTTATCGGTGAGTCAGATAGACTGCCCACACTACCCATGCCAGAGCCATTATTACTCTCTTTATAAATTTGGGCAAAAGGTTGTGAAATTGGTGGAGGAGGTAAGCGTTGCTTGGACCCTGTGAAAATTGCGGCTTGATTCAGGTAAGTTCGGTTAGAGAGTGGAGGTTCTTCAGGATTAACAATGACAGGCTCGTAATTATTTAAAGGCTCATTATTTACTGGGCGAGTTTGCACGCGAGCTCGAACCGGTGGTGTTACATCGTTTTTGACAGTTCTCTGAACAGCTTTATGAGTAGCAATTGGCTTGCAAACTGGAACAGGCCTCCGTTCAGCATCTCTATCTACCAAGTATGTTTCAGAAAATGGAGGAATTGTGCGTGGAATGTAGTGATTTGAAGTGTAGGTGGTGAAAATGTCTCGGTGAATATGTTTTCGAACATTGAGAATTTGAAACTGGACAAGCTTATTGGTGATATCTTCGTCGAGCTTGTGGATAATTTTGTCTTGCCGTAATTCTTGGTCATACAGAGCAATTGCCAGGCCGTCTTTGACTTTGACCAGCGAGATATTCGAAGCTTGGACAATGTTGTTAATTTGCTTTTCCAGGTTGCTGATAAGCTCCAGAGTGTCAACAGGCGACATTTCCTTTGGCCCAAAGACCACTTTATTGGCTGCCTCAGGAGTGATGGAATGTGAGCTGGAGTTACCCATAGTTGAAACGCAAAGACGAGTTGTTGCAATAAAAAGTTGTAAAAAGTAGGAATGAAAAGAACGAAATGGAGTATAATAAAATAAATTAATAAAATAAACCAGAATGTCGTTTTTAGGGGATAATAACTAGATTAAATATCATGCAACTCGAGTCAGAGTAAGAGAGAAGAAAAAAATTCGGTGGAGAGAAACCTTAGGAAAAAAAAGGTTGGCCCTGCTTTCCGTGATCGTTTTCTAGGTATTTACCAGCCTTTTTTATTTTATTTATTTTCATTTATTTTTATTTTGATTTATTGTATTTAGTTGTTGTCGTTTTGCCCTTTTGGGAAGTACAATGTCAGCCGTACCTGTCAAATTTCACGCGCATAGGTTTTTTTTGGTCTCAGGTATAACCCGATGGCGAGTTAACGACGTGTCTCCCTCTTTCTCTCTCCGAGGTAAACAAAGACCTTGGCTGGTAATACAAACCACTTTTAAACCTTTTCCCGCGTTTGAAGAAACAGGAACAATTATATTATGCGCAAGCACAAGCACTTGCGTTACTTTTCGCGATAGTCTTGGTTTTCAGGTCTTTGTCTGGCTGCTGCGAATAAGGAAGCTGAGATTCATAAACCTCCGCAATGCCAGCCACCAGCCAACAGAAATATATCACGTGAGACAGGTTAGGGCAATAACAATTTTTATTTTTATTTTTTATTTCTTTTTCGGCCTGGGATTTTCAAGCCGTGATTCATATCCATAGGTGAAATATACAATGACGATACAGGAGGAAGTGACAAAGACAGCCGAGGCTACAGAAGTTAGCTCAAGCGATACTGTTCCTACGGAACAAAGCAGGGTTGAACGTGGTGATACCCCTTATACTTTTGGTCAACGGGTACTCCAGTCTGATGATGATGTTTGGAATCATAATGCATGGTTAGTATTGTTTAACTTGACTTATTCTATATTTATACTAACGACCTGATATTCAGGGATCACGCTGAATGGGATGATGAGCAAAGGGTTGAGGCTGAAGCTAAAATAGAGAAGCAGAGAGAAATGCCCGTCAAGGACTTTGACAAAAGTAAGTCTAGATCACTCATTTTTTTAAGACCTTATATTCTAACATGGTCAAAATCGAATAGATCTCTACATGTCTCAACCTGCCAAGTACTGGGATCAGTTTTACAGAAACAACAAAGCAAACTTTTTCAAAGATCGAAAATGGTTACGAGTCGAGTTTCCGGCTATTTATGAATCAACATTACCTGATTCAGGTCCCCGTACTATCCTCGAAGTAGGATGTGGAGCTGGAAACACACTATTTCCAGTATTACAAACCAACCAGAACCCTGATCTCAAGATTGTGGGAGTCGATTTTTCGAAACAAGCCGTTGAAATTGTGCGTACGTCTGATCAGTTCGACTCTAAAAATGCAGATGCCCATGTTTGGGACTTGGCCGAACCTACTGGAGAACTACCTCCTGGTATTGAACCCAACTCCGTTGATATTGTCGTCATGATTTTTGTGTTTTCAGCTCTATCACCTGAACAATGGAAGCAAGCAGTATCAAACTTACAAAAGTTGCTCAAACCCGGTGGACAAATTCTGTTTCGAGATTATGGCAGATATGATCTCACTCAGCTTCGTTTCAAGGGTGGTAGAATGCTGGAAGAAAATTTCTATATTAGAGGAGATGGTACTCGGGTATACTTTTTCACTGAAGAGGAACTCCATGAGATTTTTGGAACTGTGTTTAATGTTAAGAAGGTTGCTACTGATAGACGACTAATGGTCAACAGGCAAAGAAGAATCAAAATGTTTAGAATTTGGCTTCAGGCTAATTTTGAAAAACCCTTAGAAAACTGATTTTGACATCTACATATTTTTTTAAAAAAAAACACCTTTTACTATTTGCATACTTTCTTACTAGCTAGGTTTCTATATTCATTTTTATTCATCTCCATCGTAAACTGCTAGGAAGCCTCCAACTAAATGTAAACTACCTGTAACCAAAACTTGAGTCTCTCCATCTAGTTTGCGAATAAACTCAACTGAATCTTGAATATTGCTAAAAACATGACGTTCACTTCGCTCGTCGATTTTAGACCACGCTTCTGCAAGTGCCTTCTGGACAACCAAATGGTCAACATCATCTTTGGATGTGTTCAACGAGGTTAACTCGGCAGAGTAGGTTCCAGAAGACCAAGTAACGTTGGTGCAAAAAATAACATGGTCAAAGTCTACTTGACCCAATGCCTTTGACAGAGTGCCAACCAAGGCACTTGCATCTCGAGTTTGCTGGTTAAACAAAAGCACTTTATGCTTGGCTGTAGATGAAACTTGTCCAGAAAACCAGGTACCAGCTTCCGTAATACTTTCTTGAGTGTGCGCCCCATCAAGATACCAAGTAGTCTTTCCGTCAGGGAGAGTTTGACATCTGCCTGGCCAAGAAGCTGTCTCTAGACCTTTGACAAACTTTTCAGGCAATGGATTAGTTGTAGGAATATCAACTCCCAGCTTCTTCAAATGCTCTTGTGCTAAGCCAATGGCTAGGGTTGCATTGATTTCTTGAAATTTAGCAGGAAGTCCTAGAGTTATGGAACTCAATTGAGGATGTATATCAAGAACTTCAAAATCTGTTTCACGCTCGTCAGCTCTTTCCTTCAGTACCTTGAGAGCATTCTCAGGCTGATTTACGGTAAGTGCCTTGGCAGATTTCTTGTAAATTCCTCCTTTATTCCACGCAATTTCTTCAATAGTATTACCGAGGATGAGAGTGTGATCAATTCCGAGAGAACTGACTCCAGTTGCGGTTGGGGACAGAATAATGTTCGTGGAATCATATTCTCCACCAATTCCTACTTCATAAATAGCAGTCCTAATGCCTTCCTTATTAAAGATATGGAAAGAAAGCAGTGTCAGATACCGAAAGTAATTGGGCTTGACACCTTCAGTCATATCAGGAAACTTGGAGAGATCGGAGCTTGAGTTAGATAGATTATCAAAGAGTTCGAAAAAGTAGCTGGCAAATTTTTCCTTTGAAATAGGCTCTCCATTAATTCGGATTCTCTCACGCACTGACTTCAAATGAGGAGAAGTGTATAATCCAATGTCTCCAATGATCTCAGGTTGGTATTGCTTCAAAATAGATTGAACAAAGGCACAGGTAGATCCTTTGCCCTTAGTTCCTGTAACGTGAATGATATTAAGCTTATCAAAGTCTTCTTGCTAGTACAATCACAATCAGTGTTAGAAACAAGCATAATCTGATTTTTCATTGTCAAAGCGATCTAATCACCAACCTTATAGCCAGCTCTTCTGGCCCATTCCACCATTTGAGGAATAGCCAATTCATTGGCCTTCCATCCAGCCTTTCTAATTGCATCTATAGCTGCAAAGTTTGTTTGCAAGTTATTCAGCGCGTGAACTGCATCCTTTTAAGCCTAGAGTTAGAACAAATACTATTTAACTGGATCTTAGCCTTACATTATAGTTTCTTTCACCACCAACTGTAGTAGACATTCTCCTAATATTAAAGAACCTTAGAGTGCTAAAAACTTTCATAAAAGAAGAAAATAAAGATGCTGTAGAAAGTTGTACTAAGAATGAGTATTAAAGTGTTGGTCGAGGTTTTTGATCATGAATGGTTTTCGATCTGAGGCTCTTATACCAATATGAGTAGGGTAACAACGGTTAAACTCATGTTACCTATATAAACAATATGAGATTTCAAAGTTGGAACGGCTGCTTGTTCCTCAATTTCATTAATTATATCATTTAGTTAAAAGTATCATAATTCTATGTATCATTACTTCCTACCCTTTTTACCCTTGCCTTTGCCTTTACCTTTGCCTTTACCTTTACCGCCTTTTTTATTCTTAGGCTTAAGTGTAGATGTAGAGGTCTGAGTGTTTGAAGCCACCTTTGGCTCATCATCAGAAGAGTTGTTATCGTCCAAATCTCCAAGTTCTGGAAGAATGCCCCCACCCATTTGCTGAAGGAATGCTGCTGCGGGACCTGCCATTCCACCAGGACTCGCCATGCTAGCAAGCAAATTCTTAAGTGCTCGCATATTAGCATTAGGTCCACCATCGAAACCGCTTCCTGGAAAATCATCGTCTGAATCAGAAAAATTGTAGTTATACTCATAAAAATCCTCATCTGCATAATTATATGCGCGGTAAGACTCTATTTCTTCTGGACTCATCTTAAGCTCTTTACTCAGAATATACTCAAAAAAATCATCTTCGTCTATTTTGTCATCAATTTTTCGGCCCGAAGCAGCACTTTGGAATTTGCCCTTATTTTTCTTGTGATTAACACCCTCTTTATTGTCGTTCTCGTCATCGTCCTCGTCACTTGATGAGCTCAATGAGTAACTATCAAACTCTTCCATAAGTTGACGTAACTCTTTATCCATTACTTCAGCTGTTTCCGGGTTAAAAGGATCATCGTCTTGATCGTTATATTTACCAGCGGTCATTCCCGTAAACCAGCTGTCCGAGTCAACCTTTTTAGGCCATTTAGCGATATCTTCGTCTGTAGGAGACACTAAATTCTTTTCAAATTCGATGAAATCAAAAGGATCTGGAACGCAAACTTTATGAAGAAAGTTGTCTACATTCTCTTTAACTTCTGAATTCCGATAAGATTTCAAGAGCTTCGAGCGCTTCACTCCATCTTCAAATAGGTGCTGCTGGTTGAAATTTGTCTTCAAGTCTTTGGGCTGGACTTTTTGAATCTCATTTATAGATATGCCGCTACTTTGTGCTTGAACCATAAGCTCCATTCCAGCAGTCATCCAGGCTCCTAGCAAGGCCGATGTCTGGTTCTTCCTAGTAGCGCCAAAAAATTTGTTATAAAACTGAGATTTTGGAATTTCTTTTTTGATCTGCCATAGAGCATATGTGACCTTTGGAAATCTAACTGCCACTTCCACTAGATCGTAGTCAAAATGAAGTTCCGGTATTGGTTCCTCTGATGTTAAGTCAAATGGTGTATCTTCTGGTTCATCAATTAATGTGTTTACAGTTGAAATCAATTCAGGATGTTGATGTATAATTGCAGCTACTTTTCGTGGAACCCGAATATTTGCAGTGTGAAAATTGTTTCCCCAAGCTGCTGAATACTGGTGGACTTGATGGAGAGCTGCATGGTGTAATTTTTCATTAAACAGTAACTTGCTTCCAGATTTCAGGTATTCATAAGCGTCATGAGTTGTGAATTCAGCCAAATGATCCTTCTTACCTGGAATCCTCTTTAGCTGTCCACAGTTGATCCAAATATGGTTTTTTGAGTAACTATCGTCATCGCCGGCCATATCTTCTGCCATTGCAGGAGCCCCCAATACCAACGGAACCTCACCCATATGATTGACGATTCTAATAAATGCCTCAGAAAATTTCAAACTTATTTTTGCCATCAAAAATATGATACAATTTTCATCCTCAATGCAGTCGCCATATTCAGTGATTCCATATAAGTAGTAGCCACCCACACCTAAACTACATTAGCATTAATTTATCAAAATAGTAATTGAGTAGCATACCTTCATTATACGTCAGACGAAGTCTAAATTGGTTTTTGTACCAAATAAATTCCTTGAGATCAGTCTTTAAAAAGTTATCCACATATGCCAAAACTTCGTTCATAAGTGCAAGTTTTTTTGGTTCTTCAGTAATAGTAGGGAAAAGAATGGTAGTTTCTACCATCTTGTCTTTCAGTATCTCCGTATCTAATATATTTTCAGTCATTATGGCAGTTTTGTACTGGTATCATGAGTGATTGAAGCGAGATCAAGGGACGCGAAATTAAATTTTGTCAAGCACAAGAACAAACAAAACAAAATATATCATATGATTCAATTTACGCACAGGTATCAGATATCACATGCATTTACATAAGGTACGAGAAAATTGAAAATCACCTAAATTATATGGAAAACTTATTACTAAATATATAAAATTTATATACATCTCAATCCCATCTTAATATACATTGAATTTGACAATAGTTCAAGAAAAGAACTTAAATATTGATAAGAGTGATACCAGGGTTTCCGGGAATAGCATCTTGAATAGCTTTAGCTGATGGAACGGCCACTTCCTCACCAGTCGCAGCATCCTTACCCTTGGAACTATCAGCAACATCAATGACTACCAGCTGAATTTGCTCAGTATTAGTAGCAGTAGGACTTCGCTTTAAAAGAGAAATAACACTCTTTGCAGTTTCAACTTCATCAAACTGCAGCTTTCGGTTGAAAACAGTCTCAGTGCTCTCGGTGGAAAGACGAGTCTTGAGATGGTTTACAAATTGCATACCACGCTTGACATCACCAAGCTTGGCAACCTTTTGCTTGAACTCGGGAGTGAAGTTGAGGGTCATATTAGAAAAGTTCTCACGAACAAGGTCAATATAAGATTCCTGCCATTCAGGGAAAGCAAGAGAAATGTAGATGGTCAACTTGGAGGGGTTCTTGGGAACGAATGAAGTGGCATTCTTTCCCTTCTTCTTCTTCATGTTGGCACCTTCAACCTCTCTGATAGAGCGAGAAACATCACGCACATAGGAAAGAGCAGCGGTAAGGCTGCTGTCAATAGGTTGAGAGACCTCAGGGAACAATGCATCTTGAACTGAAGTTTCCTTCTTCAAAACCTCGCGCCAGATGTATTCGGCAAAATGAGGAGCAATAGGAACCAAGAGGAGAGCTTGGACTTCAATATATCTAAGAACCAAATCACGATGCATACCAGTACCATCTGAAGTGGAGTCACGGTAGTAATCACGAGCAGTCTGGAAATCAAACAGGCCAGACTTAAGGGCAGCCTTGTAAAAAGCAGTACCGTAGTGTCCCTTAGTTTCAACAATGAGTTCGTTCATCTCATTCTCAAAAGCCTTGTCAAGGAAAGAATCCTTAGGGCCGGTTCTGAGAGAGTCAATGTTGGAAATAATATCCTCAGCCCACTCCTTCATAACGTACAAACGTAAAATGGCAGCGTTAGCATTACTCTCGTCAAAGTTGGCATCTTCAACAGTATCACCAGCATCGGCAAGGGCAATACGGGAAGCATCGGCACCAAACTTCTCAACAATCTGTTCAAGAGTCATAAAGTTACCAGTACTCTTAGACATTTTTTCGTTGTTAAGAAGCAAGTGGCCGTTGGCTCTAACTCCTTGAGGCCAGAACTCTCTGGGGAAGAGAGCAGTGTGGCAGTAAATGAAAAAAGTAAGATGGTTAGGAATCAAATCCTTACCAGAAACACGGACATCAAGGGGATAGAAGTATTCAAACTCATTACGCATGACGTCAAGGCTCTCTTTGGGAATATCAGTCGTAATTCCATCACGTTTAGCAAAAATGTAGTCAAAGACCTCATCTGTCATTTGCTCGGGAGCAATCTTGAGCTCACCAAGTTCTTTACCATAAAAGTCCTTATGCAGCAAATGTGCAATGGTGTAGTATGCCATGTAGATGGTTGAGTCAGAAAGAGACTCGACCAGGTACTTAGGATCCCAAGGAATCTTAGTACCAAGACCATAAGTACGAGACAAAGCCCAGTTCTTGAGCCATCCAAGCACCTTTTCGAAACCGTTACGGGTTTCAGTAGAGTAAGTGTTCATGTGAGAAAGGCACTCTTCAGCAAGCTTTCTCCAGTGCTCCTCACCATAGTCGGTGAACCACTGGTCCTCAAGAGAGACAACGCATTCGTCACCGCTTCGAGAAACAACAACACCTTCAGGCTCATTATAGACAAAAGCTTCATTAGCGGCAATAAGATCAGCCTTGACTTTGGGCTTAGCATCCTCGACTTTTTGACCTTTGTAGTCTCCAACAAGCATAATACCCTGGTAGAAACCTTCCTTGTAAGCAAGCTCTTTTGCAGTGGCAAGGAGATCCTTATCCTTGGGAGACTGAATCTTAAGATCCTTGACAAGCTTCTCAGCAGTGATTTTACCATAGGTTGGGGTTTCAATAATAGGAACAGGCTCGACCTTGACCCAGTCCTTTTCAACCTTGTAGTACTCTGGCTTATTGTATAAATCAACGGAGGTAATGTAATCATCGGGGGAATCTGAAGGAACACAGGTGACAACACCAGTACCCTTGGAGGCTAGAACAGTCTCCATAGGCAGGACTTTAAGGTTATCCAACATAGCAAGAGGAGCAGTAATGCTGGCCCCCACAAGAGTGGCACCAGGAATTTCAGCAACAGACTTGTAATCACCTCTCTTGGGAGTGAGATTTTGGAAACTCATATTCTTGAAAGCACGCTCAGTGCAGATATAGTACTCATTATTTCCAGCATCAAAGAGGCCATATGTGATCTTAGGGCTAACAAAGCAGCAGGTTTGACCGTACATAGTCTCAGGACGGAGAGTAGCAGCAACGAGATAAGTGCTCTTGCCCTCCAGAGAAACTGAAGCATTTTTAAGAACATCTTGTGCAGCCTGAGGCCACTCAGTGATCTTAATCTTGATTCCAGTGTATTCTTGAGGACCAACACCCTCACCACTTTGTCTATCGTGATCCATGCAGGGTTGACCATCCTTGGCGGAGTAAATGGTGTATCTTTCGCCAAACTTGATCTTTCCAAGATCATGCAGACGATTCATTTGCCATCTAACAAAGGCATCATAGTAAGGGTTAGCATCAGTGGTGACAAAACTTCGTCTCCAATCGATTCTAGAGCCGAAATTGGTACAATCACGCTGGCAAAGAGGAGGGAAATAGTTGAGCCAGTGTTGAGCATCAGCAAATCGCTTGACCTCTTCACGGGGAACACCGAGTTGCATCATGATTTCAAACTGGTACTTGGAGCGGCCTTGCTTAGCCACAGCTTTGGACTTTGTGGCCTTGAACTTGGAAACATCTTCGCTCTTAACCTTGGGAGCCTCAACCTTAGGAGCAGTATCCTCTTCGGCAGGGACATTCTCAAAGTTTTCACCAAATTGCTCAATTTCACGCACAAGTTTGTCGGCACAGGCCTTGATGGGCATACCTGTGCAATGGAAACCAAGAGGGAAAAGAGCACGCTTGCCCAACATTCTCTCGTAACCAGTAGCAAATTCAACCTTGGAAAGAGTGAAGCAGTGACCAGCGTGCAAAACACCATTCATGTAAGGGTAAGCCATTGTTCCAAAAAACTTGGGGTACTTTTCACGGAGTTCTGCAGAAGAAGCCACAGAATCATCATGAGGCGCATTAATTTCAAAGACTTTTTCTTCAGCCCAGATTTTCTGGTACTTCTTTTCAATTTCAATAAGAGCATCACGGCGGGAGGTCTAAGAAGAAGTTAGCGGAAATCCTTTGCTCAAGATCATTGGTAACTCACATTCTCCATTACCAGGGTCTTGGCCTCAGGAGTGGCGCCCGGGGCTGGCGCGGTAGCAGCAGACATGTTTAATCTATACAAGGTTAGATAATGTACATTTGATTTCAAAGGAACCTCCTACATTTGAAAGAAAATTAAATCACTTGCAAGTGAAAATCAAAGTCTATGATTTGAAAAGGGCGAAAAAAAAAAAAAAAACTAAAAAATTATACACAAATTCTCCTGGGTTGGGGTTTAGGACCCTCTAACATTGTGTCATCGATAAAATCGATAAAGGGCGGTTTTACATACAACGGAGTAATAAAAAAATAATTTAAGATCTGTCAAATAAATCATCATCCCCGTAGTCGTTAGCATCTTCCTCCTCGGAGTCCTCTTCTTCTTCGGAGTCTTCAGATTGAGAATCTGATTCTTCTTCGTCGTAGATACCAAAATCTTCTTCGTCTCCAATATCACCCATGGTGAGCTGCTCAAATATCTCATTCTTTACTTGTGAGTCCTTCCGAATCACATATCCACCTTCAATAGTGCAGCTCGTGAGACGAGACTTGGTATGAATTTGAGCGCCACGTCCAACGAGACAATTTTCCAAATGAACATCGTCTGCAATGGTAACGCCGTCCAGAATGACACATCCAGTAATGCGACATCTTTTGCCAATTGTGCATTTGGTGCCAATATTACTCTTTTTAACACTGGTCTTTTCTCCAAGATTAGACTCTGCGCCAACCATTGAGTCAGGGCCAACGGTAGCAGCACCTTTCACAGGAGTAGGCTTGGGAATGGAGTGATTTCTAGCAATAAGAGCCTGCTTCATAACCCATCGATTACCCTCCAAGTAAGCTGACAGGTTGTCGACTCTTATAAAAGTAAAATTTGGAGAAATGATATGGAAAGCCACAGTTTCTAGAGGCTGACGATGTTGCCATGATCTACGAGCGAAATCGCGCACAACCTTAGTCCAAGCGCGGTCTTTGTATTTAACAGCTTTATCGTCGGCTTCATTCGACAAAATGTCAATAACCTTGTGGGAGCAGAAGTAAATAGAGGCTTGTAAAAGGTTTGTTGAAACCACAGAATTAGCATGTCGCACCAACATACTTTTTCTGAGACGCAGGCCCTTTTGGTCTTTCACAGTTTGGCGAGAGTAGAAATCAAGAAGAGTAGGATGTTTGTGTGTTAATGGCTTATGTACAGTGAAATCAGCCAGAATTGACTTCTTGTCAATAGTCTCAATGCTGTTTTTGTAGTACAGTCCCGTAATGATGGTATTTGAATCTCTGTTTCTGTGGACGTCTATTAACGTCTGAGGCTCAAGATCAGTAATAAAGTCGCAGGGCAATACCACAAAGTTTAGCTTGATTTTTTGACGCAGTGATGGAAGAAAGTCTCCAGTATGTCGATTCTCAACCCCATATACTTCAATGGGAACGGTAGTGGTATTCTCTTTGAGATATACTTTTTCAACATAAGACTTGATCTCAGTGAGATCAGAGTTCAAGCAAACAACCGCAACACCTGTAAATAGTTAGCGAGAGTTTCTAGAATTAAAATTAGTGACTAACCTGCGAAACCAGCCTTTTCACACCAGCTAAGAGGATACGAAAGCATTGGCTTGTTTGCGATGGGCAGCAAAGCCTTGGGGATCAAGGTTTTGGGTAAACCATCCCCTCGAACAGAAGTTAGTGGCGAGAGGCTCTTGCCTAGGCCACATAAAACAACAGCATAGAACTCCATGGTAGTGATTCCTTAATAGCGGGAAGGTGTGGTTTCGTGGAAGATCAGTGAAGTTTTTCTAATATTGCTGAGGGTTTGGGTTTGGGTGTAGAGTGTTTGTAGTTTTTGCCATCCAAGAATCCTTCAAACTAACCACCATTTTTACCAGCACTCACTTTTTAACAATTCATCTACAGTATTTTTTTGTCGATATAAATCATGTCCAATCCAGAAAGAGATCCCTTGTTAGAAGCATTAGAGAATGAATCAGGTGGTACAGAGATTCCTACGCCAGTTGATACTGAGCGTGATAAGGCTTTAGACGAGTTTAAGAGAAGATTAAAAGACCACCGAGAATGGGAAGCCAAACTTCGAGATTTGAGAATGGGCATCAAGGATTTGGATAAAGAATATGAAAAGACTGAAGATGTAAGGATTGTGCATTGATGGTTGAAGATTATTACTAATTCATGTTAAGGACATCAAAGCCTTACAAAGTTTAGGACAAATTATTGGAGAAGTGCTGAAGCAGTTAGATGAAGAGAGATGTAAGTGTGGCGTTGATTTAGTTTCATTTTTTCGTACTTGTTTGTTTGGTGAGAGAGTGATCTAACATGTAAAACAGTCATTGTTAAGGCTTCTAACGGTCCACGATACATTGTCGGATGCCGAAACAGCATCAAAAAGGAGAGCTTGAAACAGGGAGTCCGTGTCGCTCTTGACATGACAACACTTACAATTATGAGGATTCTGCCCCGTGAGGTGGATCCTCTTGTTTACAATATGACTACATTTGAGCCTGGCAGCCTAACATTTGGCGGGGTTGGTGGATTGAACGAGCAGGTTAGGGAGCTACGTGAGGTCATTGAGCTACCACTTAAGAATCCTGAACTTTTCCATCGTGTAGGGATTAATCCTCCAAAGGGAGTGTTACTGTATGGTCCTCCAGGAACTGGTAAAACACTTCTTGCAAAGGCGGTGGCGGCTACTATTGGAGCCAATTTCATTTTTTCTCCTGCATCAGCTATTGTCGACAAGTATATCGGAGAGTCTGCGCGTGTTATCCGAGAAATGTTTGGGTATGCCAAAGAGCATGCCCCATGTATCATTTTCATGGATGAGGTGGATGCTATTGGAGGTCGACGATTCAGTGAGGGGACCTCAGCCGATCGAGAAATCCAGCGTACACTTATGGAATTGTTGAATCAGATGGATGGATTCGACTCACTGGGACAAACCAAGGTCATTATGGCTACCAATCGTCCAGACACTCTTGATCCTGCGTTGCTGCGTGCCGGACGTCTTGACCGAAAGATTGAGATTCCTCTTCCTAACGAGATTGGTCGCCTGGAGATTTTCAAGATCCATGCTGCTAATGTAAGCAAGCAGGGAGAGTTTGACTACGAGGCTGTTGTGAAGATGAGTGACGGATTCAATGGTGCGGATATCCGAAACGTGGTGACAGAAGCTGGATTTTTCGCTATTCGAGATGACCGAGACTACATTTTGCAGAACGACATGATGAAGGCTGTGCGAAAGGTTGCAGAGGCCAAGAAGCTGGAGGGCAAGTTGGAGTATGAAAAGCTATAGAGTGTATGGTATTTATATTTACATATATATAATTGATATACGTTAAAAATGTGTCTGTAAAGAAAAGTGCAAGTGTAGTATCTAGTGTAAGACTCAAGTTATAGTTATTTACGACTTTTTCCACTTCTCATATTCGAGTGCAAGATGCTGTTTGAGCATATTGAATCGTTCAAACTTCTTGTTACAGAAGCGGCAAACCAACGGCGCATGATGGCAGATATCCAAATACTGATCAGGCGTAGTCAAGTGATGCTGGTTGTAGTTCTTGTCGTTTGGAGATATATAAGAATCGGAATCATAGAGCACATTCAAATACTTTGGGTTCACGTGCGTGCTGTCGAACGGTAAGAAAAACACAGTTGTGAAAGAGTTATAGTGATTAAATCTTTTGAGGGCAGGTGAATAAAGGTCGAGAGATATAACATGGATATGGAGATTGGCCATTGACGGCATTGCATGGAAACCAGATCTGATTCTATCCAAACAGGGTTGTCCGCCTGTCGGTGCGTTTGTCGATCTTGAACCTCCTGGATAATATCCAACCTCAGCTAGAGTTGGGAAATCTTTAGCACTTGGTAAGTTTGGTCTATCATTTTTAACGGCATCCAAATACCTAGCTGCAAACAATCTTGCTCTCAGCACGTAGGGAAACAGTAACTCGAGTGTGGGCTTATCGGTCAAAATTTCAAACGGTGATTTGTAGGTAAGAGTGCCTAATCTCGGGAGAATCAAGAGATGGATGACTGATTTGGGGAATCTGTCGTAGATTATAGTGACGTTAGAATCATAGAAGACGACGTCTTGTGGATAAAGCTCAGGGTCCAAGATGAATTGGTTAAGTGCGTTACTGTACATTATTCGAAGATAGTGGTGGTAAAGAAAGAAAAAAGCTAATAAGTGAGCGATTAGAAGTGAAGAGTTCTGTGTTGAGTGGTGTGGTGTGGTGTGGAGGAAGAGAGGAAAGGAAGTTGAAGCGAAGAGATATCACAGATATAGCCTAAGTCATATTACCACAATAAATAGGTTGAGCGATTGAACAAATTAGCTGGAGTTCGACTTTTTGTTATTTAATTGGTCTTGGCCAGATAAACTCCACAATGTGTTTTCAGGGAGTAAAAGCCTATCAGTGAACTTTTGTGTGAAATAATCCAGACACTTGAAATGAAGGATAGTTTGTTAGCGAAAGAGTGCTTTATCATTTCAGTTGGCTGATGTAAGAGTCTCAAAAGCGATTACTTTTTTTCCATTAGAGCATTATTAGAACGTGCCTATTGTTTTATCCAAGGTAATTGAATTCTAGATGAATGATAAATCAAGAAGAAGAAACAAGCTGGCTTCATAATTGATATTCAATGTTTTATGTTGAAATCTTCAGAGTTGAGGAAGAATGGCAGAATGAAGAAGAGAATTGTGTCTGGTTCCTGAATAAAGGCATTGTATTATGTAATGTCTTACTCATCATATGAATATGAATTATCTCGTGAATAGTTTGTGAGTCTTTCGTGTTTTTCCAAACATTTCCACCTACATTTCATTCATTTTTTCATTGATATTTATAATATATAAATACAGTTTTTACTTTGATTCAGATTTAATATTGAACCTGGTTGATTTCAGAGTCACTGTATCCGCTGTTTAAATAATATTCTTGTAGTTGGTACAAGACAACGATACTACTCAACTTTTTTTTTTTTTGGTTGGTAGGTACCAAGTATAAAATTAAGTGCACAGCGTACTGGTGGATCTTTGTCCTAGAAATCAGGCAAAAATTGGGGTCACAAAAGTGTACAAAAGTGTACAAAAGTGGACATGGGGACTGCGCCAGGCGAAAGTTTAAAAGGCAGAAGAAAAATAATTCAACAAAAGGAATTGAAAGAATCAAGTTCAATCAACATTAGACTTGAGAAATAATGTGCAGTGCAAGAGTCATGTTCCTAACGGCATTTGCGCATTTGACATCGAAGGGATTGTATAGATTACACGAGAAACAATGAAAGTAGAAAGTAAAATAAGGAATCTGGGAATTTTATACCGAAGGTTTAGAAGAAACTTTTATCGTTCATCAAGGAGAAAGCTAAGAAATTCCATTTGAACTTTGTGACATCCATGGGTATGGCTCACTACATTATGATTCATTGAAATTAGAGTGGATTAGATTGGATATAAATATAAATAAGTTCAGTATATTTACATATAATATCTGAAACAGCCGCCTGAATTAACAGCCAAGGGCTACTTGACTGTACACCACACTTTGAAAAAATAAAAATAAAAAACCAAAAACCAAAATAATATTCATGAATAGAAAATAGTGTGTGATATAAAATGTCTAGGTAATTCGTCACGAAGAAGGTTAACTGGACTCCAAAGTCTCAGATCTCATGTTTCATCCCGACAGTGAAGGAGGAGGAAGGAAGAAGAAGAAGAAGAAAAATGATGATGATGACGATATTTATTGGGTGAAATTGTAGATGCTGTGGATGATGAAGTAAATGTTTGATATTTAAAATTTAGTTAATTTAGTTAATTTAGTAATTTAGTAATTTAGTAATTTAGTAATTTAGTAACTTAATAATTAGTAACTTAGTAACTTAATATATTTACACTGCACATGATAAATATATTTATTGCGCTTCTAGTACAAAACATATAAATAGTTTCGCATTCACCTCTTAGTTCATGTTGCCTTGATATTTTCATTTTTTTTCTCTTCTTCTCTCTTTCTCTTCTTCCCTCATCTTCACCTTCATCTCCATCTTCATCTCCATCTTCATCTCCATCTTCACCTCTATTCTCTCTTTTATTCTCTTCTCAAATTACAATGATGAACTCACCCGTCTCAACAGTCATCCTACTAATCTCAATCATCTCACTGGTCACTGGTAAGTACTGTTAATCTTTCAACACTATATCTTACACCTTTTCCAACTTCTTCATCAACCATCATCCATCAACCAAATCCAATTTGCTTTCAAATCAAACTAACATGTCATTATCTTAAAACAGCCCAAGGCTCAGTTCCAACATCTGTATGGGCAACTGGTACTGTCGCTGGAGGAGCCACAACTGTCACTTTATCACCATTCACTCAAACATTCAGGTCCATGTACTCAACTGTCGCATCACCAAAAGTAGGCTCAATTGGACTTGGAACTATAACTGGAACTGTTGGGACTGTTAAGACAAAGATTTATACTACGGTTCAGGTGGCTGCGAGTACGTAACTGTTTGATAAGAGAGAAACGGTGTGTCGATATTAGTAAAAGTGTTTGGTGTTTGGTGTTTGCTTGCATATGTTTATATTTATTTTTGGTGACTTGAAATGGTGGGTTTGAAGTATTTCTTGGGGCTTTCTTGGATGCCTCTTGGAGGTCTCTTGGTGGTTTTCTTGGGTGGTTTTCTTGGGTGGTTTTCTTGGAGGTTTTCTCTTTAGATTTGTTCAAGATTTGAGATTTCAATTCTTTTCTTTTCTTTTTTGCATTTTTACTTTTTATTTTTTATAATTTTTCGCCCTTTTCATGTCATGCAACGTTCTTTCCAATGCAGTAATCCACAAAGCCCCTCCAGAAGGCTGGGCCATCTGAGTACTACTACTACTACTACCATACTACATTTCTTTATCTCTAGCGATATACTGTCAAAATAAAAATATCATCAACATCATTATTTTTATACTATTACTATTATTATTACTATCATCTCCATCATTACATCCCACCTCCAATATTAGTTCGACGACTAAAATATAAGTCTCCTGCCTCCTGTACAACATTTATATATGGCATAAGCTGCCCATATAACAAAACGTAATCCTGTATCGGTTCAAGCACGCCCTTGGTTTTAAGTGACTGTAAAAATAAACACACAAGTCGCACTTGGTCTATGTCCTGCTTGCTTATTATCGCTGTTGTGGCTGTTGTTGTTCCTAGCGTTAATGCTGCCGTTGTTGTTTGGCCTTGGTGGAACTCACTGCTGCCCCCTCCACTTGTACTACTACCACTACTGAAACCACCACGACCACCGTCATCTAACATTTCAGCTCTTAAACTTGCTTCTGTTATTGTTGTTGTTGGAGTTGTAACCGTTGGCCGTGATAATGCCATTCTCTGACTTATTACTTCCATCCATCGAAACACAGCGCCATAAACCAATCGAGACACAAAGGTTGCTCTATAGTGGTCTTGGCCCGGTATAACTATACCACCACCACCACCACTGCCACTGCCACGACCGCCATCTCCACGGGTTTGGATTACCATCTGGTACACAAAATCGGCGGTTTGATTGGTGACCCTGTCTGGTAACAAACTAGTACACAGCGCATCCAAAAATGCGTCTTGGATTTCAAGCACACTGGTCGGGCTACTGCTGCTGCTGCTGCCACTAACGCCTCCAAAACTGCCGTCTTGAAAACCATCGGAATTTTCCAACGCTGGCGGCTTCGGCGGCGCCTGTAACAAAATTTTCCATAACTTTAGCAAAACCCGGCTTTGTACCTCTGTAAAACTATCCAAAGACACAAGAACTGTAAATTTATTGCGATACTCTTTTGTTCTCTGATCGCCATTGTTGTCATTCATTGTCTTCTTTGCGCTATTATTCGTTGTCGTCGTAGTAGTAGTAGTAGGAGTAGTATTAGTCGTATTAGTAGTTGTCGTCATCAAAGTCGTCGTCATCATGGCCGTACTGGCTGCGCTCACTTCCGTATAAAGAGCATGCGCAAATATATCACCCAGAATATTGGCTTCAGCTGCCAGCACCTCTAAACGAGCTGACTTATCACCATTAAAATTAAAATATGAACCTTGTCCTTGGTCTTGATCGAGGTTCGTGTCGTTGCCTGATGCGTCGGCTTTTGTTTCATTATTCGTATCTTCATTAATCGCTTCATACTCTTTAAGAACCCCAGATAAGCGATCAAGTATCTCTATCGCGTCCTGCTCGGGTCGTAACGCAGTCAGAATGTCGCTATACTCTAGACCCTGGTCCTGCAACACTCTGCTAATCCACTCAATTGACAAACTACCTATAAACCGGCCATTATATTTAAGCACTGTCACGTTGCTAGATTCAACCGTTGCTGTCAAAACTTGTGGCTTTTTCCGTTTGGCCACTTCGCTGCTGCTAATCCCTGAACTAGCTTCGTCCAAGATGTTTCCATATAGGTCCAATTTGGTATTCATGCACTGATCTACTATCAGCGATACTGGCAGACTTGACAGCCCTGCATCAAGACCACTATTTTCAACCGTGCTTATCTCACTACTACTGTTACTACTGCTGAACACACGTTGAATCAAATACCGTATACTGCCTTGACCCGATTGCTGAACGTACACGCGCAGAAAGTGAATTAAAAATGGGTTCATGCCCAATGGAACATGGCTATATAGCCGTGCCAAAATATACTCTGCTACCACCCTTACTCGATATGGCGAAAGCATGGGATTAGTACTGTCAATTACAACTCTTGAAATTGCGTTAGTACTAGTTGGTGTAATCGGAGGTTGTTGGTTTTCCTGGTCCCCGCCAGCTTGTTTCAACGATTCCTGTTTCTCCTGTTTCGCAGCTTGTTCGGCCGCACAATAAACAACACTCGCCACTTTGAATAGTCCACCACCACCACCACTACTGTTGGCACCACCATTATTATCTAATGTATCACCACCATTACTGCTGCTCAATTGACGGGCTACCCAAGGGTCTTGCAAGAACTGGTGGTATAAAACACCTAAAGGCGCGTTTGTTTTTAAAAGCACTTCGAGGGCAGTTCTTACCACCGTCACGTCGGAGTCCGTGATCATAGGGACGAATTGTGTATCTTTGTGTCTGCCGATTTGGTGATGGGAAAAAGTGGTGAAGGGGTAAAACCAAAAAAAAAAAAAAAAAATTAAAAATAAATAAAAATTAAATGAAAAAAATAGAAATATTAAGCAAATCTTGTAAATATTAAGACAAGCGACAATATTAACACATTATTACATATCGCAAAATCAATATCATCGCATCGCAGTTGGTGTCAAAGTTTAAGTTAAATGAAAGGCATGGCATTCAACCTGAGAGTGTACAATTTATTACCAATCAAGGCCACTACAATACAACTCAACATAAGCCAACTCTACAATACGCATGTCAAGGCCTAAAGTGAACGTGAAATCAAAGAAAAGTGAAAATCACAATGATACTAATAATACTAATAATACTAATAATAAAACAAGAGGAATAGGAGGAATAAACAGGAGACACCGTTGGTAATTTCAATTGATAATGTTGGTAGGACATAATTATATCCATTCGTCATCATTTAAAGATTTACTTTTCGGAATTTTGTATTTGGATGTTAGGAGGAGAGTTTTTGTGGTTGGTTTGGTTATTATATTTCGTCGGTTTTTCATAGCTGCTTTGCATTCGTGGAGATATCTTCATGAATATCATGAATACGCTTAAGCAGAAGAAGTACCAGGACCAGGGTTAGATCTTCTCTTACCATTGGTCAAGGTGACGTTAACAAAACGCTTGGTGTACAAAAGTCTTTTCTTAGCACGGCCCTTGGGCTGCTTCTTCTTCTCTTCCTTGTCAACCTTAGGGGTCTGAGACTTGACCTTACCGGCACGAGCGAGAGATCCGTGAACTTTTCCCTATAATAGATGTTAGAATCAAAAGAACGAAAAGAAAA
This sequence comes from Geotrichum klebahnii, assembly GCA_030570935.1. NCBI lineage: Eukaryota > Fungi > Ascomycota > Dipodascomycetes > Dipodascales > Dipodascaceae > Geotrichum > Geotrichum klebahnii. Next base: position 89,045 of record JAJLWW010000055.1, read on the forward strand.
ATCAAAACTATCAGCAATTCAAATGAATCCATGATTCGTACATACCATTTTGATGTGTTGTTGGTGATGTTGTCGATGTTATGAACAGGAATAAACTGATGCAAAAAAAAGAAAGAGAAGAGTATGAAAAAAGGAGATATATTCAAGTGAGTGGCAAAAACCCAAAATGCAAATACTTAGTAAGGAAGTAATGATGGTTATGAAATACTCAAGTAAGCTAATACAAGTGGATTACGTTAATAATGCTGAATAATAATGTATAAAATGTTATGTTATGGTAGTCATGTGATTTGAAATAATCATCTGTTATCATCATTGCTGTCTTTGGCAGTTAAAAAGCCCTAAAAGCCCTAGGTGTGACTGTATTAATATTCACACATGCAGGGTCTAATTTACTTCCACTTAGCAGAGATTGGTGTCACAAAAGAAAAAGAGTTTACGTCTCAAGTGTACAAACTTTTAAACTTGAGAAAAGATTTGTCTGGTAATATATACTAAATATACTAGATTAATTTACAACTTTATGGTACCAAGATATAAACCATAACTTTACTTCTTTTTTACTTTAATTCAAATTGATGATACCTAGTTTCATTCTTTCATCGTGTCTAACTTAAAGCTCCTTGGCCTAGACATGAAATCACCATATTAATGAATTTATAAAGAATCAAAGAACCTTATACCAGAAAATAAGATGACATAGCTCTTGAAAAAAAGATTTATATTACTACTTACTTTTACATTTCCATAAATTCTTTGATATACAATGTTCAGAAAGCTCACAACTTTTACTTTAAACCAATCCTAAATTCTTGAGAGCTACTATCTCTTAGATACAAGACATTATTATGGGATATGAAAATGTTAGAAGTCACAGTAGAATTACTATTATCATGATTTGCTGTGCCACTTTTTAAGATGGATATGGGATTAATTCTCAGTTTCCAAGCATTTTGGACCTGACCACTGTCTATGCTAGATTATTTTTTCGTGATTTAGACTTTCAAATTGATGTTACGGTACAACAGTCTATAAAGGTCCAATGCTTAATTGTATAGTTTTGAAATGGTCAACTTTGTCTTGCTGACTTCATAAGGTGCTATACTCAAAATAAAAGTAATCTCATCATAAACAGAACACAAACTGATTATAACGTACTTCTAACCTAAATTCTGCAGAATATTGAGCAAGGAAAGAAATACAACTAATTATAGGCAAAAATACGCTTAAGTTTTCAACCAAAGCTATTTTTAATCCTGCAGGATATGTTTGATTGTTGCGGTTCACGGACATGACGGTTCAAGTCCGTAGATTTCTCAACTATAAGTTTGGCATAACCTTGGTCACATCTTTATATACCTTTAGTTTTTAGAGATTTCTCAGTTGTAGATGCCTGATTTCACTCAATTGATTCACTAATACCACAAACATTTCGAGTTAAGTTCAGATTGTACTTAGTCAATCTCAAAGACAATAAAAGTTGAACCGTTTTTATGCAAAAACGCATGACTAATGTTCAGTTATATGAATGACTTGATAGAATTAGTGTCTGAAATGTTTAGAGAGAAATTCAAATTTTATATATATTAGACATTTTTCTTCTAAATCCTGCGCGGCCTTAGAACAATTATCAGATCAGAACTGTTGTACAGAGACGCGGCCACAAACAGTTTATAACTCTGAAAGAACTAAGGTAGAAAAGGTATTGCATGATAAGTCAATTCTAGGTTGACAAAAACTCAACGGATAGCATATTGCATATTAATTTAGTAGACCCAGTATTTCGAAAATTAAAGAGCAGATGAAGAGAGATAAAGTTTTTGGTAACGAGGAAGTAGAGGTACAAGTTTAGAAGAAATGAGAAAAATATTTTGCTAAAACAGTTAGAAGAACTATACATTTCCGAAAGAAATAAATGAAAAAGTCTACTTGAATAAAACTAAAGCGCATCAAGCTGTGATATTTATTAGCCATTCAATAACTTGTAGTTGGCTTGACTGTTATTAAAATTGAAAGATGCAAAGTTGACACTTCTTTTTGAAGCGTTTCTCCAGAGGCCATTGAAACTGAGTCAGCTAACTAGCAAGCATTTAACATATTTCATTTGACTATATTGACAGTTGCAAGTATCTTTATGTGTTCCATACTTTTCTTGTTAGAAATGTACGCCACGCTAATTTATAAATTGAGTTTTAAGGATCAGAGTATCTCGTTTCTCATCACAAAATATTATTGATGACAAGGTTTGATATCATTGACATTGTCCTTAGTAGTTGTCACGAGCATCTGGTACAGCTAGACATTTCATTAGTTGTCCTTACTTTAATAAACAAAGGATTTGGTTACTGGTCGATTCCTGAGCCCATCCTTGACGTACACTCCAAGAAATAATAGAACTTGCATAGGTAATGAGGAAATTTCAAAGAAGTATCTCTCTGAGTCAATAAATGGAATTATTTTACGTGAAATGCTTGTTATTCTTAAATTTTTGAAAAGATCTGGTACTGCATTATAAACTTATAGTCTGTATTGGACTAAAGCTGTCTATATATATCTACAATCAGGGCTAACCCATGGGCATATATCTACATCTAAGTTTTATATTTCGTAAAATTTGTAAGTTGCCATTATCATTCGAATGACTGACCTCTATTTACTTATCCAGTCTTGAACAAACAAAAATCCAAGTCATACATTTAATGCTTCCTCATACTCTTTTGTTTACACAGTTGAAAGTTCTAATGCCACATATCCGGATCAAATCCAAGTAGTTCAACTTCGTCTGTTGCTTTCTTATAACTTGTATAAACAACTTTGACTCATGACTTGCACCGTTTTATATCGTTAGACTAATCACTGGGATTTTGCTAACAATAATTTGGTTCAAATACACGTAACGGTTAATACTTTCATTTTTATCATTCATATTGATACGAAAAGTGACATGTAACTCCGAGAAACTCAACTCTAAGTCAGCTTAGACCATTCTTCACTAGCACCTTTGTCGAAACGTACCTCACGCTACTCTAGTCATTCGCTAGACAGAATTGTAAACGTAGGTTAATTTTGAAGGATAAAAAGTTTGTTCACTAATTTTCAACACATAATTAATTCTGATTGATTCGCCAAGTTTTGTATTTTTAATTTCTAAAATCTAAAGGAAATCTCAAGATTTGTTTATAGTATGATTTGGTTCTGTAATTTCTACTCGAGATATCATTACCGAGGCACCGAGGCTACACTATCTCACCTAAACTGGGTCAAGAAAAAACCCGATTTAATAATAACTCAATCAAGGGCTTTAAATTAAAGGGATCTAGACTTGATGTCAATTCTGATTTTAAAGTACTTTTATTATACTGCTAGATCTGTAACTGACACTTCTATGGGTTCTTATATTCGAGAAGGTCTCAGGGGTTTGGTATTCACCTGATGGGTTCTGACAGGCATCTTCTTCGGTGACTGCAGGACTCTTAATATTTTTTTTTTCTCGAACCTTGAACTTTGGCCTTTTGGTGATAATACCCTTATTCTATATAATTTGAATTATAATAAAAATTAATTTACTTTGGATGGAGATACAAAGTGTAAATCGAAACGCTAATTCTATAAATTAAACTAATATTTAACTCAATAGTAATAAACATGACATGAACATGAATAGTATATAAAACCTAATAATACTAATAAGAAAACAGAATACAAAATGCCAATAAAAAAGAGAACAACCAAAAGATGATAAAAATGTCAGTAAAGATCATTATGACTGGGTTGATAAAATCACGACAAAACTCGTTATAATCAGCTACAAGAATTTGGAATTTTTGTTAGTAAAATGCTCAAGTTCCAAAGTTTTAAACCTCCCTCCAAGCCACAATCTGAGGACCACCCAGCCAATAACAAAAAACAACAACTCATAATTTAACTTACAGCTAAGGTCACCAGGAAGGTAATTGAAATAGAAAGTCGACTTGCTGGAAATTTACCCAGCTGTAAATAATGCTGTGACCAGAAGTATCTCCAAAGGCCTAATAGAATGATAACAACTCCGGTTGCAATAAACCAACCGCCCAGAATCGTACTGAAATGCGATAACTTTTTATCTTGGATTGTGATTTGATTTAAATACTCCACCACATTATTGAGTTCAGGCGTGCCAACCATGCTGCTGCCATCAGCACCACCTGTAGCAGCAGCAGCAACGGCAGCTAACCCAAGTTGTCGTTGGTGCTGTGAGCTGCTGCTTTGAAGCCGAAAGAATTGGGTAATGGCAACACCAATACTTGTAAATGCGAGAGAGGTTCGGAGCCATGCAAGAAATGTACGTTCGTTGGCAAGATGGTCACGAGCTACCGCACCTTCGTTTTCGAGTTTTACAGAGCCACAGGCCCGGTTCAGTTTAGTGAAAAAGGACATGATATTTGGGGTGCTTCTCTTCTGGGGGATAAGGGATAAGAGAGAATTGAAAATGAATTTGGGTCTGCGGATGAAGGAAAAAGAGGAAACTCAAAAAAATCGAAATCAAATGGGAAACCTTAAAATGACGGCATTCGGACTCCATGTTGCTGATGTAAGCTAAAAGTAAGCAACAAAAGATTAGGTAACACATGACTACACTTGGGAATTTTTTGATATATGGGAGTTTAGAAAAAAAAAAAAAAAAAAAAAAATCCAACTGAAAAATTTAGCTGGCATTGACATATTTTACCCTTGAAAACGGAGTTTTTGTGACCACCATTCACCTTTATATACATATCATGTCAGATACAGAAGACCTATCATTGTCAGACTCAGGTGCTGGCGGGATGTTTGATGAACCCGCTGATTACTATAAACCACCGGCACCTCCCACAAAAGCCACTTTCACTCGAACTATTCCAAACGACTCTACAGCACCCTCACCCACAGAGCTAACCCTCCATCTTGTTGGATCATCACCGCTCTGGGGCCATTTACTTTGGAACGCTGGCAAAGCCACAACCGACTACATTGATGCACACCGATCTGAGCTGGTAACAGGTAAAAATGTGCTTGAACTAGGTGCAGGTGCTGGATTACCATCTTTAGTATCGTCATTGTCAGCTAAAAGAGTGGTGCTCACGGATTATCCTGATCTGGATTTGGTTCAGAATCTGGAGTTGAATAGAACGTCTGCTGGACTACCACAGGATGCCTCGGACCGAATTCATGTTTCTGGATATATCTGGGGTGACGATATTACTCCTTTACTTGACACAACCGCCGCGAACGGCAGCGGTGAATTTTTTGATTTAATCATCTTGTCAGACCTTGTTTTCAATCATACAGAACACCACAAACTACTCAAGACCTGTGACGTGGCCCTGAAACCTGCGACCTCTCCCACCTCTGACGATGGCGGCCGTGCTCTCGTTGTATTTTCACCGCACAGACCTTGGCTGTTTGAACAAGACATGGGGTTTTTCACATTAGCTCAAGAGGAGTATGGGTATAAGGTGCTTGATAAGTTTGAACTAGATTATACGCCCATGTTTGAAGAAGACGACGAGACAAAGGAGTTGAGAGGTAAGGTGTTTGGGTTTTTGTTGGCCAAGGCTTAAAACGTGTAGGTTTTATTTTAGTGTATTTATAAATTGTACATAAACAGTATGAATATTCTGTGCAAGCATATGAGATTAAGCTGAGGATATAATTTCTTGTAGTAAAGAAAAAAGAGCACCGTTTCTTGGCTTTAAGCGAATAAAAGATTTGCAATTGGCAGCAATTACAATGCCCATACGTTTTAAACAGAACAGGATCATATATTCAATCAGAGTCCACAAAGGGGGTCATACAATTTACTTTTACTTATATCAAACAGCGTAAACAAAGGGGTAAGTCATGACATTTTATTCAAAACATTTTTTTTTCTTTTCTATTCTCTGTGTTTCATAATCATCATCATCATAATCCAAAATAATTCAAAGTTGGTTTTTTTTTGTTTTTTCTTTTCGTTTAAACAAATTTTTTTTTTTGAATTAAATTTTCTTTGCTTGACGATGAACATGGTGAACATGGCCCATTCTGGCCCTTGCTCCAATATTGACGAGACCATTTCCATGCACAGCTGCCGCAAGTTTATTTTCTTCGTCGTACCTTTTAAACATTTTCAATGCTGCAGTGGCAGATGCCTCGGCAGCAGACTGTTCAGCAAGCACAACTGATTCAAAATTGCAGCCGACAACCACGTTTTCGTTGTCCAGGTTAAGTGCGCTGCACATGGTAGTGGCTGGACAAGCGAAAAAGACCCATTTGGAAAAGTTGCAGAGCGCGAACTTGCCTTGGTAGCATGTAACTGCTCCGTCAACACAGGATTCGGTGTCAAAAGTAGACGATGAAGAAGAAGAACCAGTAGCAGCAGGAGAGGTAGAAGCAGATGCTGAGTCACTGGCAGCAGCGCCACTATCAAGCTCTACAATCTTGTTGTTTGCAAATTGGGCGTTAAGGCACGTCGATAGTGAAGTACCAGTCTTGCCTGCACATTCACCAGTCACGTCCTTAGCATTGATGACAGAGCCTGTTCCGGATCCAGCAGTACCAGCATCCGTAGGGATTGCTGAGATGGTAGCCGCAATTGACACAGTAGATGATGGAGTGCTAACAGTGCTAGATGTGAGGTCAGCATGTGTAACAGTCACATACTTAGTCAAGGTAACAGCAGTAGTGATCTCCTGAGACAGACTAGATGATGAGTTGCTATACAAAGTAGAAGTCAAAGTCATAGTACTGAGAACAACCATGACACTTTCATAGTTTTTGATGGTTGTAGTTGTATCGGCCGATGAAGTAGGAGCGGAATAGGTCACGGTTACAAAAGCAGCTGAAGGGGCAGATGATGCTGAAATGACGGAAGAGACTTCAACGTCGGCAGCGGAATCTGCGTTGACGGAAGAGGATTCAACGTCAGCAGCTACATCGGCAATCTTTTGCATACCAAGGGCGCTAACATATACGGTTGAGACAAATACGGAGTCGGAGACTGGGTTTGTTGAGGCAGGAGCTGCGGAAGAAGTAATAACGACGGGAGTAGAAGAAGAAGCTGCAGGAGCAGTAGAGGCAGAGTCAGAAGAACCAGGAGCAGAAATAACAACCACGTTAGAAATGGCTTGGACACTTGAGCTTTGAGCATAGTAAGCAGTAGAAACAGTAGAGGAGGCAGGTTGAGTTGAAGCAGCTACATTTTCTTGTTGAGTAGTTGCAGCTTGAGAAGAAACAGCCACAGAAGACTCAGAAGCGCTGTCATTGCTATCACTACTTCCAGAACTAGAACTGCTGCTTCCTCCAAGAACACTCTTCATGGCTCCACAGTAGGTGGTAGTACCATCGATGATATTTGAAAAGGCTTGAGATGCATCCCACATCATGATACCTCCAAAGCAAGAATCTCCCTTGATTCCTGCAACAATGTCAGAGACAGTGGAAGGAGAAGAGTAACCAGAGGAGGCACTTGTTGTAGAAGCAGGTATACCCAGATAAATTTTAACGTTTGAGTTTTTCGAAGTAGAGGAGGCATAGTCTTTCCAAGTATTCCAGTTAAAGTTGCTACCTTTATCAATTCCACAAGGGTTATTGTAGAACTGAACAAAGACAAAGTCGAAATATCCATTTTCAAGAGCATCTCCAAGACTGGCATCGGGATAAACACATTGAGGGGCACCGGAAATGTAGTAATCTCCACCGCTATATAATTCACGGAGTTTGCTGGTCAGAGCGGCGTATCCTACAGAGTTCCCATTTTCAATATCCAAATCGAAGCCATCTACGACGGCATCATCAAATGGACGAGTATCAGAAGAACCACCTCCAAACATATCCCAAAGGGTTTGAGCGTAACTTTCAGCTTCTTGGTCGTTTGAAAAGCCATAACTTCCTACGGCTCCTCCAAGCGAAAGCAAAACTTTTTTACCAAGAGATTGACAAGTTTTGATATCTTCAGCGACTGAAGAGCAGTGCAAAAGACTGGATCCTGAAAAGGTACTGTCACAACCAACAATGTTCATACCGGTTTGAGGAAAGTCAGTTAAGAAGGAAATAACGTACATATCAGCATCGGTAGATTGACAGTAAGAGCCCAAGGATTGTTGAGAGCCTGCAGAGTTTTGGCCCCAGTAGAGTACGACATTGTCGTTTGCGGTTGCTGAAAACGCATTGGCGAATCCAATAGAGGTGGCAGCAATAAGAGTAGCGATAGAAAAGCGCATTGTATTGAATAATATTCAGACGGAATAGAAAAAAAAACGTTGATAAAATATAAGCAAAAAAAAAGCGTAAAAAGAGCGTAAGAGTCGTAAAGTCTAATTGAATCCGCGCCAGGCGAAGTAGAGACGAATAACAGTAATATAAAGGAGCGTGGGGATAGGACTAAGGAATGGAGTCCAGTTTTTTTGGGGTGATTGAATCCGACCAGCGAACACGAAAGAGTGTGAGTATAGTTGTTGTTGAAAAGAGAAAAGAAGGAAAAAACATTCGAAATAAAATAAAATCGCGTAGGGTGTCTTGAATATTTATAATAAAATGAGAAGAATAAAGGATGGGTAAATCTGTCAAGGAGGTGGGAAATTTGAAAAGAAAATACAAAATAAAAACAAATCCAACGCTGAGTTTGGCTTTGGGTTTTTGTGACCACGCTGATTGTAGACAGATTCATGCAGATTGATATTCACTGTAAGTGGCAGAGAAGCGCTAAAGGGCGGTTGATAGATGCGTCATGATGGGACCAAAAAGGGGGTGTTGGATCTATAAAAAGTAATGTTAGACGGTATTATTTTCCCATCTTATGCTATTTTGTGTTAACAGCATATTAAAAAGTATTAAAAGTGGTTCCCAATATTATAATAAAACTGTCAAATATTATTACACGGGCACAAATGAATTTTAGCCAATGAAAACAGCGCATTCCAGACAACGGTTAGAGCAAAGGAATAGCACCAATTTATATCAATTAATTGAATCTGCAAGAAAACTGAAACCAAGTTTTTGATGTTCTTCTTTGTGATCTGGTTCTGTTTAAGGAGAGTAAACGACGATGACGGCAATGACGAAGATTTAAATATATATATATATATATATATATCGAAGCATTCGGTCTGTAGCGTTAGACAGACAGATGATACCTGATCTGGGTCATTCACCCCCTGGTTTGCATTATTTGCTACTTAGCGCCAGGCCAATGTGATGGTAATGTGGTGGTAGTGTTAATATGAATATGAGAATATTCTCATGCTTTCATGTTTGAACATGTTCATTACATTGGCTACGTTGCTCTTGTATTTTTTTTTAATTTTTTTTTAGTTTTCTTGACATTCTCACGATTTAGTACTTTTTGTTGGTTATTGCAATTTGTGTATGCTAGTTGTTGTTTTGATTTCCTTTCTTTTTCTTTTTTACTTAACATTACACAAACAAGGTTCATAATTTCTTTTGCACCCAATATATCAACACGAGTTTATGCGCATGTGCATGTGTCTGTGGGGCCGATTTAGACACAAATTTGCATGAGGGGCACGTGGAGGTGCATATTACGATGGGCGACAACACACGAAGCTGGGCACTGAGCGTAGGGGTTTAAATGTTTCGAGTGAGAGAGGATGAGTGTGATAGGGTAGAGTAGGGTAGAGTAGAGTAGAGTAGAGTAGAGTAGAGTAGAGTAGAGTAGAGTAGAGAGTAAATAGCTGGTGAGAATATGATTAAAAAACAATAGTAGAGAAGAATCTACGTATCGTCAAGTAAAGAGTGAGATAGAGTAAAGTATAGTAAAGTATAGTAAAGTATAGTAAAGTGTGCAAACCAAATAAAGGCAAAAATGAAATTCTCTTTAAAAAAGGTGTTAACGCAGTCAGCAAAGTCAATGAAATGAGAGCTAGTTAATCAAAAAATATAAAGTACAAGCAATGACTGATATTATCCGATATAAAGTTTAACACCTTGACCCTCCTGGTTACCGTTTTGATAGAAGGCAATGGGCTACGTATGGAGTAACTTACAACTTACAGCGTAGTAGGGCAAACTCTGATATATGGAATGCTATTATCCTTGTACCTGACTTATCTTGAGTGTCTTGAATTACCTGTGTTTCTTGAGTATCCTGAGTATCCTGAATTCACTGCGCTCAATGGCAGCATGATACTCGATCAGAGCTTACGGTCATGTGATCACCGGCTAAACACGTCTAACTCGGAGTTGATCGTTGTATGATCTACACGGGAACACGGCTGGCGAAACACCAACGTACACGGGTACCAACTTTTTTAAGCAGTAATGACGTAATACAAGGCATGACTGCTTATAACATTTTTTCTACGATGATTCGATTTATACCAGTGATGCTGCTGCCGCTGCCACTGCGAATGAATTTTTTTTTTTCTTTGCTTTAAATTCTTTTTCTCCCCCACAAACACCACTCATCCATCATCTGCCACCACCACCCACCCCCATTCTCACGATATTTCAATTTGGCCTTCTTCTGCCTCTGGTATTGGTTATACCCTTCAACTAATACAACCCCAATTCAATTACTTCCCTTTTTCAGACAACTCCACTTTCTCACTTTGTTCTTCATGACTTGTGCCCGCAAATGGACCCGTACTCTAATCCTGCCATTTCTCGATTTCTTTCCAAACACAATCCAAATAACTCTATTAACAATAACCAAAAGCTAAATAACTCCGCCACGGGCGCTCCAGGAACTGCTCCTTCGACGACTCCTTCACCACCCCCATCAGCACACTCTGTTTTAATCCCTAAACTTGCTTCTTCCTCGACTTTAACCTCTTTAAATCCCCTCTCTCCCAACCAAGAAAGTGCTCTTTCCTGTGACGACTTTTTCTCGAATTCAAATACTGACGACCCAAACTCGTCTTCAAATGTACCTACGCCTGTCGTGAAGCCTGCTTCGCCTCCACTAAACCCCAACATGAATCACGAAGAACGTCAAGTCTTTCTTAACGATGACTCTCTGATCCCTCCCTCCTCCATGTCTCCGCTCACTGAGACTCGCAACTTTCTGGACCGACAACAACAACAACAGCAACAAAAAAAGTCCTCCTACTCTAATCTCACAAAACTACAAAGTATGTTCATCTGCAATGCGAAAGCTAATTCTCATCTTAATTCTAATGCTAATGCCACCTGTTTAGTCCCTTCCAATTCGTCTCGGAATTCTCTGGTGCAGCCTGACATTGAGCCTTCTCTAGTGTCCCAATCTGGCAGAAATCCTCCGCCACTATTTAGCACTTCCCCACAATTTCTTCAAAACCCATTTTATGGCCAACCTGAGTCCGCCACTTCGTCATCCAGATCAAAACACAAATCCTACGGCTTGCTACAAGATGACCAACATCTCCCTGGCGAATACCTTCCTGAAATAGGCTTCAATCGAGCTCCATCTTTCCCCTCTGAAGACTACCTCGATGTCGTTTCAACGCTCAGCCCGGACCAAATCCAGGCACTTCCCTTTAGTATTCGACGCAAAGTAAAGTCAGTGCTATCAGGAAGCGCCACCGAAACAGACGTTAGGAACATTTCTCAAAATCTTGACAGTATCATGCATTATGCCTCTACGGCCGAACCACCGTCTCAAGAAAACTCCGACTGCGACACCAGCGCCGATCCTACCCCAACTTCCTCAACCCCTGCCATGGCAATTCGACCTGGTCTAAATCCTCTACCCAGAGCATCTCCAGGAATTTCTCCAAACACATCGGCATTTTTTGGTGAACCTAATAATCTCAATGAAACACTACTCTCCCCGTCGTCACAATCGCTCTTAAGAGCCCAGCAGCCCACGTTTATGAGCCCAAGGGAATACTCAGATAACCCTGTGTCGTTTTTTATTCCCAACTCCCACAGAAGGTTACATCGTGCGGCTACTTCTGTTTACCCCCCGCATCATAGTAACCATAGCAGCAATTCCAATACGCGGCACAACAGTATTAGCGCCAGCACAGGTGCCAACCGAAACAACTTATCACGGTCTGCATCCCTATCATTTTCATCATCCTCAAACAATAGTCCAGCTTTACAGTATCTCACGCGTTTTGCAAGCAACACGTTCAGCCCTGGGGGAGCATCAGAAGCAGGAAGCTTTGCAGCTAATGGCGAGGAAATGGGCCAGGAGATTGGTGATTATGTGATTGGAAAGCAAATTGGATACGGCGGGTTTAGTCAAGTCAAAGAAGCTCATACAATCACAAAGGACGGTGTGAAAGAAACATTGGCAGTCAAGATTGTGCATAAAGTAGCAAGTAATGCGCCCACACGTAACCCTGATATGATCATGGCCCGCGATACAGCATCAGCAGATAGATTAGAACAGATCCAAAACGAATTCGATCACGAAGTTTCATTATGGAAAACTCTGGATCATCCTAACATCCTCAAACTGCTGAGTGTTCATGAAGATGAAACTGCTACTTATTGTTTTACGAATAAAATTACTGGAGGCACCTTGTTTGATTTAGTCAAAAAAACACACCACAAAGGGCTACAACCTTCGTTGGCCATACATTATACAAAACAATTGGCGAGCGCTTTGTTGTATCTACATGATATGCAGAGTATAGTTCATCGAGATGTCAAACCTGAAAATTGTTTAATCGAGGAAGAACAAAATGGAGACACGACGCTTGTATTGTGTGATTTTGGAATGTCGGACTATTTCGATAACGAGATATTGACTGGAATAGAAGAAGAAGAAGGTGAAAATGACGACAATGAAGATGGCGATGAAGATGATGAAATGCACTCTGATGGTGATGACCGGTTTAGGTGTCCCCGGAAAATAGGACCGTCTGAAACATCGTCTATCCTAAACCAGTACCACGTCCATCAATCACCATCGGCAATAGCTTTAAAAAAGAACCAAGTAACTTCACCTTCCTCATCGACGCGTCCATCCCGTCAAAACTCACTTTTTGGCGGTGCCGCTCTATCTTCTTGCTCCACGACTGACCAAAACATTGGATCATTACCCTATGCCTCCCCGGAACTCCTCGAATCCAGCAAACCAATCTTCAGTCCTACTGTTGACATCTGGGCATATGGCGTGCTTGTCTATAGCATGTTCCGCGGCCATTTACCGTGGAACCATGCGTTTGCGCCTAAACTAAGAGAGCTCATTATAAAAGGGGAATGGGCCGAGAGTGAATTTGAGGAGCATGTGCGAGATCGTGTGAACCCAAGTGACAGTAATAGCAGCGGCAGCAGTGATAAAGATGCGTATGCTAATAAGATGGCAAGATGGGTGTTAGAACTGGTAAGGGGATGTTTAGAGGTAGATATAGCAACACGGTTCACAATACGGCAGATTGTTGATCATTTAGGAAAGTATCAAGAGATTACTTCTTGAATCTGCGCTGGAAAGGGTGGTGAATTATATGCTTAATGGAATTTTTTAATTTAAAAATGAAAATAGCAAGGACCAGCAACCACACATGTATCTTTGGTTTTTTTATGAGATGTAATAGTAATATGTAAATATTTTAATATTATGATAATGATATGATTAAATTATTGCAAACAAATAGAGTCTTTTTTAAGTTTTTTGTTTGTCCTTAAGGTTTACGCTAAATTAATTATTTGTTGAAACCAAGAACATGTAAATGAAAAGCAAAGCCACGTTAGAAGAACAAAATTATATACTAAAAGATATATTAAAAGGGGACTACAAAGTTAAAAACAAAACCTACCAGCATTAGTTAGACATTTTTATATGCTCAATCTTTTTAACATCCCAGAAATGCAGCTTAAACAATATCCAGATATCTAACCCAATATTCTACTGTGAACTAAGGGAAGTATTTGAGCATCCATAAACATGAGCAACAAGGTTAGTTTTTACGGTATTGCGAGGCGCTGAAGTGATCCAAAACCAAGACCCAAACTAGTTAATTAGGTCTTCTTTGATTCAAGCTGAGATCTTATGAGATCTGGTTTGTTAATTTTAATTTCTTCAAAGCCCGGCTCTAATTCATTGGTAAAAGGTTTGGTTGTACAGAGTGAGATATATATTATTGGGTCTCTTGATAGCTTGATGTTTTTTTATAGCTGGGTTGAAGTATCATAGTCGTAAATCCTGTTCATATTTTCTTTATATATAAATAAGTTCACTTTGTATCCAGTAGTATAATTTTGATTACACTATATCTTGGTGATACAAAAGTAACTCCAAGATACTTGAAGAAAAAATCTATAACTAGAACTATGCATTAAATTATGGAATATAACAAGTCTCACTAGATTTCAGTTTCAGTTTTAGTTTTGTTTCTCGGTATATCACAAACTTGAACAACAAATAAAACTATGAGAATTTTTAACTATAATTAAAGTAGCTTTTTTCTAGCAATCATTCTTCCGACTGTAGTTTAGTATTATTACACTTATGCCAGATTCTTGTCTATATTTGTGTTAGGAATTTGGGGATAATTGGAAACTGTAAACTAACTAATCTCATAATTGAGTTTTTTATAGTTGAAGACAATCACCCTAGACAAAATAAGAGAACCAAATAAAATGCATTTAAAAACTATTAAAACCGGTTACAAACACAGTTGTAACCAATAAGAACCTGAATATTCACAACCACAACTCTTTTCCAGTTTACTCTGTATGGAAGTACTGAAAAGTATGAATGAATGTCTTAAAACATCAAGGTAATTGGAGATTATAAAGGATTTCTTGCATTCATCAATCAAACAGTATTAGCGTATCACAAACCCTTACAATATACAGAAACTCATACCAGGCCATTCTATACCTGAGGTCGTTGGCCTCATATTATTAACTAAACTACCTAGCTAATTTTAATTTTCTGGTGGGAAGAAAGATAATTCTTATTAAATACTGAAGGGCAGACAACTAATTTAATAAATGGCTTTATTTAACAATTTCTACCGGTTTACTACTCATTTCCATTTCATGTGTCTCGGGCAGCGATGTTATGTGTAACTTTTTCAAGTGAAATTTCGTGAAATTCCAACAATGTGATGACTCATGATTACATAACCAACGCGTTTTTTTTTTCTGCCATCATCACAACCACTCTGGGACTCTAGAAACTACCACCTCTTCTATTTATTGCAATTTCAGACTACAACTTTTCACCTCTCTTAGTACAATAACTGGCTTTTCGCGTTAGTCAATATGGATCCTGTTGAATCTACAGACATCGTTAACAGCACTACTAGTAGTCCGAAACAGTCCTTGACTACTCCTGAAGAAAAAGCCCCTCCAGTTATTCCAGAAGACGCCAAACAGGAAAGCGCCATAGAGCAGGAAGAAAAAGTCAGCATCGAACAACACGAAGACTCTAATCAGCAAGATGATACTGAGGAACAACTAAAAGACACTATTGAGCCAGTTGCTCTCATTGAGCAAGATGATTCAAAGCATGACTCTCCAGCACTAGAATTGAAGCCTTCTGTTGAGGAGTCTGAAATAGAAGACCCTACTATAAAAGAAGTTGTTGAGGATGTACCAGCCGAGGCTCCATCTAGCAAAAAGGAAGAACCAATTGCAGAGGATGCTGAGAATGCAAATGCTGGTAGTAACGAACCTCTCGACGAGGTTGAGAAAACTGAACCTCAAGAAGTAACGGTCTCGCCAAGTCAGAACCCTAGTGAACAAGAGCCAGCACAAGAACAAGAAGAAAAATTAAAGCGCCCAGAGGAAGAAGAAGAAGTTGTTCCCATGGAACTTGCTAGTCCTAATGATGACACCGGTTTACCAGCGGTTTCCGAGTCTGCAACCCCAGCCAAAATTGATGTCGACATGGAGGACGTGTCGACGCGACCAGAGGAAGAACAACCAGAACGTATACAATCAATTGGTAAGTGTTTTGTGAATACAATTCACATCGATTTCTAACCTGAATTTTAGAATCTTCTGCACCTGGTACACTGGAAGCTCCCTCTGCATCAGATCCTTTCCCCAATGAGGCAGTAGACATGGAAGTCGATATGGACATGTCTGACGCGCCTATTGATTCTCCTGAGCCTGCTCCATTGCCTACTCCTCAGCAGGCACAATTACCTGATCCAAAGCCTGAGCCCTCAGAAGCAATTTCTTCAGAAACACAACAGCCTGATGCTTTACCCGATGCCAACATGTCCTCACTAAGCAATGATGCATCAAGCAACCAGAATTCCATTCCCATTTATCGACAAGTCAAAACAGAACCCAAGTCTTTGCAGTCGACTCCTAAACTGAAACAAACACATGCCATCGTCATGCCGTCGTACGCTGCTTGGTTTTCGCTAACAAAGATTCATGAGGTTGAAAAGCGATCTCTGCCCGAGTTTTTCAACAATCGCAACCGTTCCAAGACGACAGATATTTACATGAAGTATCGGAATTTTATGGTTAACACATATCGACTGAATCCTGCCGAATATCTCACAGTTACTGCCTGCCGTCGTAACCTAATTGGTGACGTGTGCACGATCATGCGCGTTCACAACTTCCTAGACAAGTGGGGTATTATAAACTACCAGGTGGATGTAGAAACCCTTCCTGCAAATGTCGTACCTCCTTTCACAGGACACTGGAACATTTTACACGATACTCCTCGAGGATTGTTTCCTTTTAAGTTTTACAAAGGACAGGACGACCCAAGTGCCAATCTATTGCCTGGTGGTAAGACTCTGGAGAGTGTCAAAGCTGCTGTGTCTGCAGCACCTGAATCAACCCCAAAAGCTGGTAGTTCTGAGCCTGTGAAGGAAGAAACTGTTAATTCCATAGACCCTGGTCTTGGCTGGACCAAAAAAGAGTTACTGCTTCTCCTTGAGGGGGTTGAAAAGTTTTCTTCCGACTGGAACGCTATTGCTGAGCATGTTTCTACGAAGGATCGTCAGGCATGCATCCTCAAGTTTCTCTCACTTTCTATTGAAGATCCATACCTTGGCAAAAGCACTACCAACATCAACGGCACTGCAAACGGAATCAAGAAGGAGAGCAGTGCCGATAATCTAGGGCCTTTAAAGTACGATGTGAGCAATATTCCATTCTCGCAAGCAGACAATCCAGTGATGAGTGTTGTGTCATTTTTAGCTGGACTTGTTGATCCTAAAGTCGTAGCAGCAGCAGCAGATAGAAGTATTGCTGCTATAAAAGAGACAATCGAAGCTCAGGCTGATGATGATAAGGAGGAGAGTAAAGAAGGACAGAAAGAAGAATCAAAAGAAGAACCAAAAGAAACAAAAGAAAAAGAAGACAAGGCTGAAAATGTCAATTCTTCATCGTCTACATTGACACCAGTTTCGGAGACATTCTTGGAAGATGTCAGTACAGTTGCATTTGGTACGATTGGCGCGAGATCAGAGGTCATCCGAACTAACACAGCTAGGCAAATGTATGCCAACTTATTCAAGCTTTTGTCTCAGCAGCTTGCCAAAAATGACATTAAAATGAAAAAGTTCAACCAGCTGGAAAATGTGTTGGAAATCGAGCGACGAGAGCTAGAGAGAGAACGCGAGGAAATTTTTCTGGACAGACTGGCACTGCATAAGAAAGTTCGCAATGTGGACGAGTTACTTTCTCGAGCGCTACAACATGCGCAAACAGGCAGTGATAGTGGCTTGGTCAAGTCGGTACTAGACGAGGCAACCAGGGTGATTGGCGATGGGGCTAAGCTCACAGTTAACTCTAACAATGCTGCAGTTGGTGGAGTGGTAGCTGTTGTTCCAGAGGATCATGGGGAAGAGTCGTTGGCAAATGGAAGTAGCAAAACAGAAGTTCAACCAGTCAGCGTTGAACTTCCTCAGACCTACAAATATTGGAGTATTTAATCAACTTATAATATGTGTATCTATATATCATGAGGTTTAATTATTATTATTATATTATTATTTTTATTATGAAAATGAGGAGTTTCCTAACAATGTTCCTATGAGACCGAATAAATATGTAAAAGTAGATGAAGAAAAATAAAATAATATGGATAATATGGCTTAGACCAAGTTTTTACGAGATCCTGCAAAGAAGAACTGAACGACTGCGACGTGGAAACATGCCATTCCTACCATGAGGATGAGCTCAAAGCATGAGAACCAGAAGATTCTGTTTTCGGTTGACTTGACTGTACTCTGGTTTCTGTTGTTTCTTGTCTTGTAGTACTTGAGGGTTTTGAGCAAGTTGGAAGCCCTGGATTCAATGCTCACAATAGTCTGCTCGGCCTGATCAGCATCATTATTGTCTTGGACAGGTAATTCGGCTCGAATTCCGTTAAAGTTTTCATCTTTCGAGTCTACAACAATTTCAAACTCAACCTCTTTGATTGCAAATGTACTCATGTCGTTTGAAAAGCAAAATTCGTACTCTCCTCGTGATGTCACGGAAAATGAGAACTCTCCTTGCTTCTCTTTGGCTTCGTCGTACTTTAATACACCATCAGGGCCGGTAATTGAAACGTCAACGTCAAAGGCTCCACCACTCTGTACAGCAAAGTAGAATCCAATTTGAGAGGGGACGTCAATGACTTCGGTGAAATAGCATCGTCGCTCATTGGCAGCCAGCTTGATTGTCATAGGTATTGCCTGGACGTTAGTGCCGAAGAAGCCCAAGACGCCCAGTAGCAGCAGTCCTAACATGATACTCAATTGTGCCATTGTGAAAGATGATGAGATGGGGTTATGAATATGAGAAACTGAACGTGAATTTTGTTGACGTGGTTGGTAAAGAAGAAAAAAAAAGGGAGATCAAAGGGGAAGAAAACCGAATTTTGGTGAGATTTTGAGTTTTATTTTTATTTTTATTATATTTTTTGTGTTTTTTTTTCAGCTGGAGAGAACATGCAAATCGAACCACGTAAATGATTTTTCACTGCGTTTTTCAAGGCTGAGACTGAGAAATTTAGGCGGGTTATGGAGCAGGTAAACAATGGGTATGTAATTGCCACGTGACACATTTGATCTCATCGTTTGACTCTCACGTGACAATTGTTGTTACGGCAACCATTTGGTTCAGCCGTACGTCCAAGAGGAAAAAAGAAAAATGTGCTGCTAAACAACGCGACAATGAATAAAATGAAAATTAACTTTAACCATCCAAACTTCCTTCAGGGCTTCATTGACCAAAGCAAACGTTATAACCTATATTTCTATTTCACTCTTAAGACATCTTGAATTACATTTAGGACCATTTGATGTAACTCAAATGATTTCAGTTTAAACTTACCGAATTTTATGAAAGGTGTGCACGCCATGATGGAGAAACATGAGATCAGCACACGCGACGACGCGGTAAGTTGAATGGTTTGAATCACAAGATTCTGAAGACGCTAACTAGAGAATAGACTACAGATAGATTTCAGGTTGAAGAGCCATTGGATGACGACGACACTGTTGAGTTTGAAGAGCAGGAAGAGGAAGACGGAGACGAAGCCAATACTCAAATGATTTGGGAGCCATTACCGTTCGATGTACTTTTTAGTGAAAAGACACTACCTGAGAATGAGCCTTCAAACAATACTACATTTTTGTTTTCGGGTGCGCCGAAATCTTTACTGCTTACAGAGGCTGTTGATTTGAAGACAGTCCCTATTCCTCTGCAACTTGAGAACCCTGTCCAGGCAGATTTTCAAATGGATGGTTCCATGCACAGACCTACAGATACCCAAAATAATCAAAGTCCAGAACATTTTACAATATATTCTGAGAGCTCGACAAACAACCAGAAAATCAATCTTCAAGATGATAACTTAATAACTGCAAATACTCAGAATGGCAATTCAGTAATATCTGATGTTTCAAACGGCAATTCCACAAAAGAACCTCCTCAACTTATTCAAAATGAATCTAGCCAAGTTCCAAAACCTACATCATCTTCTGAAATCACAGACGAATGCGATGATGAAATTAAACGGGAGATAACCAATTTCTATTGCTCATTCAAAGGCCTATCAGAAAAATTCGAAATCATTGACAAAATTGGCGAAGGCACGTTCAGTAGCGTGTATAAGGCGATCGACCTAAAACATGGAGAATATGAAAATGAATGGGATTACAGTAAGAATGAGCGTATGAGGAAAAAGATGAAACTCACTGGAGAAAACTCTGGTCTGCAAATTATGAATGACAATGGAACAGATGGATCAACGGAAAACGGCGGAAAGAAACACAACTATGTTGCGATTAAACGAATATATGTCACATCGTCTCCAGTACGTATTGCAAATGAGCTCAAGATTCTCAACAAACTATTTGGATGCATTAATATTGCGCCTCTAATCACAGCCATAAGATACCAGGATCAGGTGGTAGCTGTTTTACCTTACTTTGAGCATTCCGACTTCCGAGAATATTTTCATTCAAGTAGTGTGCGCGAACTCCAAATCTACTTTAAACAACTATTTAAAGCACTGGCATTTGTTCATTCTAAACACATCATTCATCGAGATATCAAGCCCCAAAACTTTTTATACAATGTCAAGCAGAAACGAGGTGTCATGGTTGACTTTGGGCTAGCAGAACGAGAACCAGACCCAACTAAGCTCAAGTGCTCCTGTAAGGATAATAGAGGGACAATCACTTCACGAGATATTCGTCCCATGCAAGGGTTTCCCAAAAACGACTCGCGACCTGGCCGGCGGTCTAATCGAGCCGGAACTCGAGGTTTCAGGGCACCTGAGGTTTTACTGAAATGCCCTGACCAGTCAACCAAAATAGATATTTGGTCAACAGGTGTTGTTCTTTTATCATTTTTGGCTAAGCGATTTCCATTTTTTAATTCTCTGGATGATATTGACGCACTGATCGAAATTGCAAGTATTTTTGGGCGTCGTAAAACGGAGGCCTGTGCATTACTTCATGGAGCTGTGTTTGAAACCACAATCCCTACTATTAAAGAGAATCAATGCTCATTTGAGACTCTTATTGAATGGTGTCGAAAAGGATACCGGCTGCGAAACACTCCTACTAGTTCAGATCGATCAGGTACATTAAAAAAACTTCAAAAGCCAAATGAACGCAAGGAACCGTCTTTCTTTACTGAAGAGGAACTTAAGGCTATTGATTTTTTAAAGCTGTGTTTGGAAATGAACCCACACTATAGGATATCTGCAGCTGAAGCCTTGAGACACCCGTTCCTCGCTAATATATCTCTAGAGGAGCCTGCATTGGAACAAGAGATTGACCAAGAGCAACCCCCAGCTGTGACTGAAGATACGTATGATCAACCTCAAAATGGTGACTCATTGTAGAGACCAATCTACTAGGATTTGTTATCAGGCGTGATAATAAGTAATGATTTATGGAGTTTAACAAGCAGATAGAATTTTTATTAAATATATATATAATACGGACAATGGATCTATACTTAACTAGGTACATCCCAGTTAACACCCCAGGTAGCTGTTTTAACTTTCATATACTCTGCAATTCCGTAGCCTAGCCCAGCTTCTTTCCCATAACCTGAGTCGTGCCATCCCCCAAACGGAACCTCGGCAGACGTGGTCAGTCCAACATTAATTCCAACATTTCCAGTCTCAATAGCACTCATTACACGCCAGATCCGGTCTGCACTCTCTGAGAAGATGTAAGACGTTAGTCCCATGGAAGTACTGTTAGCACGGCGAAGGACTTCAGACTCAGACTCGAATTTGAACATAGACAAAATGGGTGCAAATGATTCTTCTTTAGCAACATCCATGTCGTCGGTTACATTTAACAACAGTGTTGGAGGAAAGTAGTATCCTTTGCAATTTGCGCCTTTCACTACTGAATCTTGATCGCCGTTACCTGTTGGGGTTTTAACAGCAGCACCCTTAGACTTTGCATTCTGAACATGGGACTTGGCTTTTAGAAGCGAACGAGTAGTAGTCAAGGGCCCAAGAGTAGTGGTTTCTTCAAATCCGTGTCCAAGTTTAAGGTCTGATTTCATACGAGCCTCCAGCATTTCGGCAACTTGATCATACACATCTGTGTGAACGAAAACTCGTTGAGCACAAACACAGGTTTGGCCAGCATGCCTGAATTTGCAGATCATCAACTGGGAGACTGCTTTTTCAAGATCAGCATCTTCAAAGATGATGAAGGGTCCGTTACCACCTAGTTCCAGGGTCAGTTTTTTCAAATGACTGGCACATAAAACAGATAGCTTTTTTCCAACAGGAGTTGATCCTGTAAAAGAGACCTTTTGAACTATAGGGTGTTCGCACAGAGCTTGCCCAATTAATGGAGTATTTGATTCATCACATGGTAGAATGTTGATAACACCAGGCGGGTATCCTGCCTGCTTGGCCAGGAATGCAAGAGCATTAGCTGTTAAAGGAGTTTCAGGAGATGGTTTAGACACAACAGTGCAACCAGCTGCCAAAGCTGTAGCAGCTTTTCTAAGAAACAAAGCAATTGGAAAGTTCCAGGGAGTTAGTGTAGCCACGACCCCCAAAGGCTGCTTGGTAACGACAAATCGGTTGTTAGCGGCGGGTCCTGGTCCATTGCCATTTGCAATGGATCCATGCTGTCTCTCAGCTTCCCCTGCCATCCACCATGAGAACGTTAACGCATATTCCACCTCACCCTCGGCTTCTTTGAGTGGCTTTCCTGTTTCCAGTACTAATAACCTTGCTAGGTCTGCTTTATTTGCCCGAATGAGCCGATCCCATTCCAAGAGCAACTTAGCACGTTCTCGAGCTGATACTTTGCGATATGATTCAAATGCCTTTTCAGCAGCTTTGACGGCGACATCAACATCATGTTCTGTGCAAGAACTGAGTGTGGCCCATACTTCAGCGTTCCCTGGGTCCACTACGTCGAAATCAGGTCCAGCAGGTTTAATGAATTCATTATTAATAAATGCTCCAGGTTGGAACAGATCTTTATTATCCAGATGAGATGCCATTGAGCAAAGTAATGAGTATATTGTTAATTATTAATTTTTTGTTTCATATCGTCCTGGTATTTTGATGTTTTTATATGGTTTCGGTTACCCCACACAGCAAATCGTTGACTTCCTGTGACCCCCAAAAAATTCAGAGGCCACAGGAACACAGAAAACAGCGATGACGGCGTCCATGAAGCCAGAAAGTAGCAAAATCCACAAATCTACGCTTAACTCTGAGAGCCAAGACCGAAGACTTCCCGGTGAATTTCTGGACCAAGTGGCGATATCGGACTCCATCCTAAAATTGAAGTGTTTTTTTTTTCAATTTTTTTACCAGTGTTGGCTTAATGTTGACTTCAAGACCTTCAATCCAATACAATTCCATCCTATTCAACGAAGCTCGAACTCGATTCACCATTTGCCGGAGGAATGATATTGAGGGAAATTAAGACGGAACAGCAAGATTGCTGATTACCGATACGAAATAACATCATGTTAGTTCTTGGAGTGTTAGTAATATTAAAAAAAATAATATTAAAATTAAAACACAACCTTCTGAGTTGAAATCTCTTTCTCTCACTCTTTCTCCTTCAACTTATATTGCTAAAGAAAAATATACAAAAGAAAATGACCCTCAAAGTAGCTATTATTGGTGCCAATGGCAAAGTCGCCCGCCTGTTAGTTGGCAAACTAGCCAAGTTGACCACTGAATTCGATACCACTGCCATCATTAGGAATCCTGACCAGGTTCAGCAATTCAAAGATCTTGGTGTCAATGCTAGTGTTACTAGTATCACTGATTCTGTCGCTAACATTACAAAGGCATTAACTGGCTTTGATGCTGTTGTTTTTAGTGCTGGTGCTGGCGGAAAGGGCGGTGTAGAAAATACACTCCTGGTGGACTTGGATGGTGCTGCAAAGGTCATGGAAGCTTGTAAAGCTGCTAACGTCAATCGGTTCGTTATGGTCAGCGCTTTGAAGGCTGATGACCGTGAGTTTTGGTACAAGACCGGACTGAGAAACTACTACATTTGCAAGATGTTTGCAGACAAGGAGCTGCGTCAGTCTGGCTTGGATTATACTATTTTGCGTCCAGGTTCTCTTGCTGATGGCGATGGAACAGGTAAATTTATCGGTTTGAAGGCCTGTGAAGCTATCAATGGAGCTGACCTTTACAATGCTTCCATATTTCGTGACGATGTTGCGTCAGTCATTATCGAGTGTTTGCGCAATAACAAGACGATTGGAAAAACAATTTCTCTGCTGAATGGTGATGTTCCTTTAGCTGACGCTTTCAAGGAGCTTTAAACTGTCAAGTTTCAGTTAAACTTAAGAAAGTCGAGAGGTCAAAGGGGACAGGTACATGAAAAATTAATTATCCACATTTGCACTACATTTAATATTGAGTTATACACTACATAATTTAATATAAATAAAATTCTATATCCATAATCATTTTTTATTTAAAACTTTTTCATTTCTAAACCAGCAGCCAGTCTTCTTCTTCTTCTTCTTCTTCTTCTTCTTCTTCTTCTTCTTCTTCTCTATTCCTTATTCTTTTTTCATACTTTTCTCTTTTGAAGGACCCAGAATGTATTCACGACCACAGTCGCGCCTGGCGAACCGTCTATCTGTGTTCCAAGCACCTTTCACACCAAGTCAGAGCAGGACTCTTTCAAACGAACCACTGGGTGGTACCAGGAATCCCACTGAGACGACCTTATTAGTCCCTTCATTCCCTTCTCATGGATTATCATGTCTTAGCCCAACGCTGTCAATTTCATCTGACTCTTCTAACCAACGGGCTTATCAAGATTGCGATGAGATCTTGAACTGCTACAACTCAGCTGAAACGAGAAAAGATGACAGCGATTCTTCAGAAGATGTCCTGGATCTTTACAGTGCTTGTTCTACGCCATCCTCATCTCGTGCAGCAAGCCCAGAAGGTCGAAATCTGGTTAAAGACACATTACGACCTGAGATTCTAGATAGAGATCTGTATGACACTTCAGACCAACTGGTATGATGACCCTCTTTACCTCTTTTGACTTTTGATTATTTTCACTACATTTCATTATACTTTTAATGTTTCTACTTGTTGAACCATGAAGCAAAAAATGCTGATGCTCCATTGAGCTTTGGCTTTTGTGTTACCATGGTCCTTGTCCAGATATTTTATTTTATACTTTTTGCATTGGTCCCCACTCTTTTTCTGATATTATTTGATATTATTTTAATTATTTTAATTATTTATTAATTATTTTTTTATTATTTTATTTCCAACTGAATTTGTTTTTAATATTTTTTTTCTTTACATTTTAGAATCTCCAACTTCTAGGAACCAATTTGCAAAAGCGCCATAATCCACAACCTACGCGTCCCTCCAAGCAGCCGTCGATTACTTTGGATGCAATGGTAGACCCGAACTTATCCAAATATCCAACACAATATCCTAGCTCATCGCCTCCACTACCTCCCATTCCACACCAGTTCCAAGACTCTGATGATGATGAAGTTACACACGGTCTTGATCGGCAGGGGCATAGTTATAAGTCATCGCGTGATTATAATATTGAAGATGATGAGGATGGCGACCTTACATATAGACCTGAAAGAAGTAACAACCGACACTTTGCATCGGACCCAGCGCGGTATAACATTTCTTCACAGAGGTTGTCGTCGATAGAATATTCAGTACAGACTCCTAGCAGCAGGTTCGAGGGCCTTCCAATGGGTTTATCAAATGGACATCAAAAGAAGGCGTCACTATCGTCAGAACAACGTTATTCACTTGGGTCATATCCCAGGTCGCGATCACGGCACGATCTAAAATCATTTTCGTCGCCAAACTACAGGCGAACCGCGTCGGTCTTGGCTACTAGACTAGATACTATAGATACTCAGATTGATGCAGAAGAGTATGAAGAGTCCCCAACACGACAGCCTTATACATCGCCTCCAAAAACATGGAAATCCAAAGAATCCGAAGTAGCTACCCGGCGTGGCAATTTAGGAAACTCACGGCGGTATAGAAGCAATTATACATTGAGCAGCGAGCTCACAGACCCTGAACGAACATCTGGGGTATGGGAGGAACTAGATGCAGTCAAAGAACGTCTTAGACGGCTGAAATCGACGTCAACCGAACCCAATATATCTGCTCTTCGCAATGGCAACTCTGCAATAAAAACTGTTAACGGGAGCAGTAGGTCTACCACGAATAATCCACGGTCATTATCCAGAGCTTCGTATTCTTCACTTATCCAAGGTGAGGGCCATGAAGAACGATTCAAAAACACGTCCACAGGATATTCTCCAGTAATACGATCACAACTATCCCATTCATCACTCTCAAATTACACCCAGCAACAACAATCTCCAACACAGGGCAGCAGTCAAGCTGAGCGGCATTTACGAGATGTGCTAGACCGCACGCGACGAGTTCGTGGGGATGTTAATATAATGCTACTAGAGCGAGCTGTCAGTGATCTCCTTGCAATATATGGTACAAACTGTGACCCACAACAAATTGACGCGTTGGACCGAGCTTGTTTATCAATGGGCAGTTTTTTATTAAAAACGTTGAATGAAAGTAACGTTCAGGATAATAATATCGATACCAATGGCAATATTAATAATAATACTATCAATAATAATAATAATATTAATGGAGGCTCGGAACTACCTCAGTCTCAGGTACCTTTACAAACGCCAAATCAATGGCGACAGCGGATATTTCTAGGCCCGCGTAACTCAGGGAACGTTCAGGCGACACCGACGGACTATGAGTACAAAGATCAGTCTTTGCGATCTAATGGCAGCCGCCCATTTTATGCCGCCACTTCAGGGTCTTCCTCGAGGCGTGGAGATGACTTCAGCAGAGCTAGTAGTAGGGAATCGTTGGTATTTCCTGCTATCCAACAAGCCAGCAACAATACCAGCAGCAGTAATATCAGCACGACATCTGGAGGCGGGTTTCTTTCAGGTGTGAATTCGATAGGCAGGTCACGTCGAACTCAAAGTGTGCTATATGGAAATTCAAGGACTGTGCTAGACGATTGAATAGCATCAAATGTCTACGTTTAATTTATTTATTCCTCTCTTTATACTTGATTTTGTAGTTGATGAACTTATATTTTACAAAATAGAAAAGGAAATGAAAGAAAAGAAGAACAAAAACAACCTATATATAATATATACAAAGAGAGACGATATTGATCTCTCTAGACTAAACTAAACGGAGGGATTTCGAAGAAAGGAAAACCACCAAAAAACCAAAGTTGAAAACGGTGTAAACCTTTGGTGATGATACCCGTTCATAAAATCAAAATCCGGTTCGAATCCAGTCCCTTTTACTCCAAAGCAATCTTACCACCAACAGCTTCAAGTGCAGCCTTAATCTTCTCAGCATCTTCCTTAGTAACACCTTCTTTTAATACTTTAGGAGCCGACTCTACAAACTTCTTAGATTCAACTAAACTCAAGCCCAGCAAGTTCTTGACTTCCTTGATGATTTTGGGTTTACTCTTTGCGTCAAAGGACTCCAACTTGAGTGTGAAAATGGTTTTTTCTTTAGGTTTTTCTTCAGCTGGAGCTTCCTCAGCAGCAGCAGCTGGGGCGGCAGCGGCAGCGCCGGCAGCAGGGAAGGAAATATCGGGAATATCTAGTCGGGTTTTCAGTTCTTTGACAAGCGCAGCGGTTTCAAGCAGAGTAAGCGTTGAGATTTGATCTACAATGGATGCTATCTTGGAATCCACAGGGGCTGCTGCCTCGGTCGAGTTGAATCGTCGAATAACTTGGCTAGCGCATTGTGTAGTTAAGACAGATCGTCTAGATGAAGTGAAAGATTCAAAGTTAGCACTATGCAAACAAAATACACACTCAAAAGTTGATATATATACCTTAAAGGTGCAATAGCACGGACTGACAAACGAAGGGCCGACATGATAAGACTAATGAAGAGAATCCCTGGCAATTGAAGTCAAATGACGACTGGAATCTTGGCGAGGAAATGAAATATCAAAATGATTTAAGAGAGAAAGTAGAAAAAAAAGCGACAAGAAATGGAAAATTTCAATTTTTCCCTTTGGTTGGCTCTAGTATTAAGATCACATGACTGTCAATACCCTCAACGTCGTGACAGTTGTGCTATTTTCGATGTGAAATTTCAGCTTAAAACCCCAACTTCCTCGCACGCGCCACTGAGTTTCTTTGTCAAAATTTCTAGCGACGACACCAAGGTCTTGACTCCATTCTACTAGCATCTTTACTTATATAATTATACAATGTCGTTCCGATTTTGTTTAGAATGGTGAGTCTTTTTGTATTGCTTTAAGACTTGCGCTAACTGTGCCCTTTTTCTAGCAACAACATGTTGTATCCTCACGCAGATAACCAGAATAACAGACTGCTTTACTCGTGTCGAAACTGCCAGTACAGCGAAGTAGCTGATGATCCTATTGTATATCACCATACTTTAGATCGAGAGCTGAGTGAAACTGCAGGTGTCACTAATGACGTTGGTTCAGACCCTACTTTAGTACGTTGATTTTGATTTCATTCACCTTGGAGGCTAGTAGATAGCATATACTAACCAATTCCCTTGTAGCCGCGGTCAAATAAAGAATGCCCCAAGTGTCACGAGAAAGAATGTGTATTCTTCCAGAGTCAGCAACGGCGAGCTCAAACTTCCATGGTAAGTATACTACAAGGGTCTTCTATTGTTCACGTCCCCCACTTATGCTAACATGCTTCCAGGTTCTATTTTATGTCTGTCTATCCTGTAATCATATCTTCCGATCCGTTTAATGCCAAACTACCTATTTATTTTTATCAGGGGCCAGTTTTTGGACTGCCCCATGAGAGTATTATGTACAATTAGAGTAACGAGACAAGACGAATATAGACAAAAAGAATGCGCAAGGGGTCATATACATAGGGGAGGGAGAGCGTAGAAATGAAGGAATATATCCAAACCATAGCTTTTCTAAACGGTTCGAGGAGCCAGAGCTACAATCTTGTTGAAGCCTTTATCACGTAGCTCTTTAGCGACAACACCTGACACTCGAGTACCAATAGGGTCTCCCGTTTTTTGAATGAGCACACAGGCATTATCATCAAAACGAATAATAGATCCGTCACTTCGTCGGGTTCCCTGCTTGGTGCGGACGACCACAGCGTGTCGGATATCTCCCTGACGAAGTTTCTGAGCAGCTGATCCGGTATACTGGTTAGAAATAGGACGAGCTTTTTGAACGACCACCACAATTTTGTCACCTAAAAACCGGCAGTTTTAAGTTAGAAAGAGTTTAATAGCTTTAAAAGAATCAAGTCTCATTATAATCAGAGAAATACGACAGTCTTTACTTACCGATTCTAGCATTGTTCATAGGACTTTTTCCAAGAACCTTGATACACTCAACAAGCAGGGCTCCTGAGTTGTCAATGACATTCAGCATAGACTTTAGATACAGCATTTTGGCGGGTGTCTTTGAGGAGGTATCCGTATAGGCGGCAACGGGTGAAAGTGCGATGAGGTCGAGGGAAGGTGTTGGTGGTGGGTGGTACTGCCGCTGATGGTATTGGAAGGGATAAAATATGAAAATTTGATTGGTAAGGGTTAGGGTGTTTAGAGAAAATATTTGTATTTGTATTTGTATGTATTTATTTATTTATTTTGATTTATTTTTATCATCGTGGCCATGCCCAAGTTCATGTCGCAATCTTTCTCATCCTCTTCCCTTTTCATTTCTTTCCAATTTTTTTTTTCACCTTCGCTCGCTTATCTCACCACCGCCACAAACTAAGCTGAAATGCCTTCAAACAAAGTATTTCCACTTGTGCTATCGCTACTGTTGGCTCTATGCTCACTTGTAAGCGCTGATTACACCATTTCTGCCCCAGCTGCGGGTTCAACCTTTGCTGCCTCGTCTGCCATTAAAATCAGCTTCGAAGATGATGGCAATGCTCCTGCGTTTACAGAATTATCAACCACCAAAGTTCTTCTATGTACCGGACCAAACAGTGACATCTACTGCTTCACCACTG
The DNA here is from genome assembly GCA_030570935.1 of Geotrichum klebahnii. Classification (NCBI taxonomy): domain Eukaryota; kingdom Fungi; phylum Ascomycota; class Dipodascomycetes; order Dipodascales; family Dipodascaceae; genus Geotrichum; species Geotrichum klebahnii. The sequence goes on from JAJLWW010000055.1 coordinate 118,922, forward strand.
CGGTAGGAACTTTCACACCCACAGCATCTTTAACCTCGTATTCAGCCAGTGTTGCTGCTTTGGCTGCTCTTGGTAGCAACGGTCGCTACTACTTCCAATTCTACTCTACTGTTACCGCAGGCGGAAACTCGATCCACTATTCACCACGATTTACTCTTACGGGTATGACGGGAAGTTACAAGGCCTCAGATGGTGGTGATACCACGCCTCCTGACGGGTCAACTACTGTTGGCAGCTCTGATTCTGTAGCCGGTTATAGTGAAATTATGAGCAAAAACAAAGTGACGTACACTTTGCAAACTGGAAAAACCAGATACGCTCCCATGCAAATGCAACCTGGATCTAAGGTGACTATCGCTAAAAGTGCTACTCGTCGTTTCCCTGTCTCCTCTGTCTCATATTTCACTGACTACTCTCTGCAACCATATCAAGTTACAACAATGACTCCTTCTTGGTCATACACTATTCTACAGGGCCCTAACTACGCATCAACTGCTGCTTCTCCTACCGGATACTATGCTGCTAGTGAGGCCTTGGCCCGCAATATCAATGCTAAATCCAGGCGAGGGTACTTTGAACTTTAGACATTGCATTTTATATCCAAAAGAAACATCCACTCCAGAGTCACATTAGTTGAATAATTCTCCTTTATTTATAGAACACAAATTGAATACTTGTATCGCAATTCCTATTAATACTCTTACTATTACCATTAGTCGTATCGTTCTCGGTATCCACGGCCACTATTGTAGCCACCACCACTACCTCCTCCCTGGTTCCTTCTATCGTACTGATTATTATTATCGTAGCCTCCATTATTGTAGTTATCACGGCGGTTATTGTTATTATTGTAGCCACGATCTCGCTGCTGGTGGTGGTCTCTGTCACGGTATGAATCCGACCTGTCTCGACCTGAATTATGGTGGTGATGGTCACCATAATCACCACCTCCTGTAGCCAACGATGATGCTGGTCCAGAAGGTAGTGTCGAAGGGCCCGAGCCAGCTGCTATTGCTGGTGCTCCGGCTGCAGGAGGAGGAGAAGGAGGAGCTTGTGACGAGTAAAACTGTGTAGGTGGAGGAGGTAGCATTGATAGGTGTACAGGTGGTGGCATATAATGAGAAGTCATAAGGTCATAAAAAAGTTCTTCTCGGGGACCTGTTCCAGGAACCCCTGAAGAGGTAAATACGGCGAGCTCGGCAGACTGGTCTAGTGGGTTTGAGTTTTTGCCTGGCGTGGGGTTTCTATTAAACGCTTGCTCATGGAGTGTAAGAACAGATTCTGGTAATAGGCCTTCCTCAACAGCAGCAGCTAATATAAACTAGTCAGACATAAATCATGAATAAAATTAGGTATCACTTACTCTCGTAGTAGTCGACGACAAGCTTGATATGATTTTTTCCAACATTATGTGATTTCCGCACGCTCATAGAGTCGTGGGTCAACGGCACATTACAGTAATCACAAAAATAGTAAAACACGCTGATTTCTTGTTAGCTAGAGAAATTGACAAAATGGAATCAAGAATAACAATGGAAAGTAGTCCTTGTACTTATCTTAGGCATGACTGACGTGAGTTGGTGGTAAAACTTAGTGATGATGATGATGAAATAAAATTCTTTTTTAGCTGGGAGGTGGCAAGCATATGGTTTTGAAATCCTACAAAAACTACAAAAACTACGAACTACAATGTCACCAGAACCAGAGCGTCCTTCATTTAATGGCCGCCTGAACCAATTCCGCCATGAAAAGGTAGCGGTATCAGTGGCCAAAAGTCCAAACTCTAAGAAACCTTTGCTGCGTTCCACTGTCATCACCAACACCATCAAGTCTTCGCAGATCACCAAACCAAAATCTAAAGCCAAACCCAAGTCCAAAGCCAGAAGTTACGCCGACCCTTCTAAGTATGAGCATCTAGAATTTCTAACACCTCTTCTTAAACCTGGTCTTCTATGCGTGTTTATTGGCTATAATCCAGGTATTGAGTCAGCTAGTCAAGGCCATTATTACGCTCACAGATCAAACCTCTTTTGGAAACTCATCTATGAGTCTGGATGCGTTTCACGTCCTGTTACTTTTAATGACGATCATTTGTTAATGGACGAGTACGGATATGGCTTTCATGATCTTGTATGCAGGCCTACAAAGGGTATTGACGAGCTATCGATACAGGAGATGCACGACAATGTTCCTCGACTAGAGAACGAGCTAGCTAAGTGTAAACCAAGAGTTATCTGCTTTGTAGGAAAGGGGATATGGGAAAAGATTTACAGATTTAAAACAGGTAAACCATTACCAAAAACGTTTACATGGGGTCTTCAGCCAACTGTTGATGTGAAAGGAGTTGACTCAATTGCATTTGTATCGGAACAAACTAAACTCGTTGTAATGCCTTCAACATCTGGGCTAGTTGCTGGTTTAAAGAGATCTACTAAACTAGAAATCTGGACAGAATTGGCCACATTACTAAACTCTGAGCGTGAAATCCAGAAACATTCGGGGGAAGAAATAATTTAAGATGGCATAAACGGTAAACTGCATTCATTGATTGTTCAACTAAATTATACATTGGCAAAACAAAATTACGATCGTAAGGCTCTGAGACGCTCGTTCAGCTTATCCTCTACTTGATCGGCTACCTCGATCTTTGTCTGCTGAGGAGTATTTACATCCAGGTTCTGGCGAAGCTCCAATCCAGCTTCATCGGCCACCTTCTGCATCAGTAGGTCAACCTCGTCTTGCGGTGTGGTCAATGCATTAGCATTTGTAGTCGCATTCTCATAATACGAAGTAGTTGCGTCCAAGTCCTCAAATTGATTTTCAAACTTATCCATAACCATTGAAATCCTATCTGGGTTCATACTTTCCAGTGCTCGGTCCATACCTTTAACAACGCCCATCATGTTTCCAGTCACCGACCTCATGGTGACGGCTGTTTGTACACGGCTTGCCACCGCGTCTATCCGCGACGCCAGCAGAATCAGGTTTTTGCGCTCAGTTTGTTTGCGGATTGAATTTTGGGCGTATAACCTTGCAATATCATTATTTCCCTGCTGAATAGCCTTCTTGATTTTGTTTTCTTCCGTCTTAATCTCCTTATCAGCTCTTGCAGCCTGGCGATTCAGCTGCTTGGCTGTAAACTTGAGTTGGAATAGGGCTTTTTCCAGTCCAGACATTTGTGTGTGATATATCTATGCTTTTATTGTTGTGTAATGATGCTGAGAAAATGTGAATATAGCTTATAAGTTTGAGTATTGAGGACGAGGCGGAGGGTGAGCACCGGCAAAAGAAGAGTTGGTTATTATTTGGAGACGGCAAGAAGGTTAGTTACTTTTAAGAGAGAGGGTAAACACTGAATTTTGCTTTCGCTTAAACAGACAAGAAAAACAGCCCAGCACAAGGACAGACCAGAACTAGATAAAAACAAATTAGAATTTTAAGATGTAGTTCAGATGGGTTACTTCAAAAGGATGCTGCCATGATATTAATTGGAAGGTATATTTAGTGGAGTTATAGATGAGCTCAAGGCATTGTTAATCAATGACTCCCAGCAAGACTGAAGACGAGAAAGCAAAAAGCTTGCTCTTTAACAGCTCTAATACGTCGAGCACTTAAATGGTATTTTTATTATAGGTTGAGAATACAGAGAAACTATACTCCGCTTGAGCACTCTGTTCTGACGTTCCGTTCTGAGTCCAGCCCAAGCTCCAGACGCCTCTTTTTGCCCTGTGAAGTTTTTTAAACCATGCCATGCTGATCTCTGTATTAAGCTCATAATCTAGGTTTCATGTGAAGACTGTCAAGCAAAGAGTCCTTGAATTGAAAATCAAAAAAAAGTATCAAGATTAGATATAAGGATGGGACTGACAGTCTTATCCTGGAAATTTATTACGGGTGTTGAAAGGGTAAATCATGACTTCATAGGAAGTCCTGAAGGTAATACACATCGCTAGGACTGCTGGTTGTCTATAACATTGAATTTTGGAGCATTTTAAGTGGCCTCATTCAAATTCATTTGATTCCTCTATTTGAAATTACTTGCCTATTAGTGAGCTGTGTAGGTTGTCTGAATCTCCTAACTAAGGAATGAGTGATCAGTGATTGATTGCAATAAGTGTCCTGAAGTCTACAATTGATCCCAAGGACTGGTGGGTAAAATCACTGAGCCCTCAATGTATCACAGCCTGGGACATTGCGATCTTCCTGCAAGCAAGCATGAGGGTGAGGGCTAGCTCGTCAATGGGTTCTTCGGGGTTGGCCCATTCTGTTACATAAGTACGCCGACACTAGTGACTATGTTGCTAGGGTCTCAGCAGTGATGGAGCATCTGAATCTCTCGTAGAACGGGTGGATTTGATGAGGAGTCCTTTGGCCTGAGGCAAGGTGATTTCCGCAACGGATACACAACCCATAGCGTGATCGGAAGTCTCTCTCTTCCTGGGTAAGTTTCGATTCTTTCGATTTCCACATAGTGGGGTAAGTGAAGCTTTGGAAAGTGCGTAGCGGTACATTGGGTAGTTCGTTCCATGCTTCGATACATTCTTGTTTAGCCTTGCCATTTTTCCATTCTTCCATTGAACATGAAGGGATCACGTAACTATGCCGGGAGGAGTTTCTCCTCTTGGGCGGAAATTGTGCAGTCTCGGTTTGCTCAAGCCTTCTCTTAGCTCTAGATGTTTCTTTCAGCGTGTCCCCATAGTCTCGGGGGAAACTCATTGGCTCACCCTTGATCCGATCCTTATCCTGACTGGCCGCCCTTTGAATGATCGCCCTTTGAATGATGGCGTCCGCGTCTCTCTCACCTAGTGACACCACGAATCCGGCATCATTAAAAATTTCATAGTTCTCGCGCACGATACGTTCTGCAACTTCGAGAGAGGCCGTGTATAGGGCGAACCATACACTGTCTTCCGGATATTTGAGATAGGAGCTTAATAGGTTGTGGTAACGCATCTGGTGGTATCCGTAGTGGTAATTCGAGGGGAGGAAACGTCTCTGCCTAAAATCAGTTGCCTCCAGTGATAGTGCGTTCTTGCGTAGACGGAAAGCATTGCTGAAGGACGACACCGGCACATGGTTTCCCACTCTTCCTCAGTGAAGTGTGGGCTAATCAGGGCTGCATACTGTCCGGTACTCAATCCCCCAGAGCTCTGGTACGGCTGTATGAAACAGGCGACCTATCTGGCGAAACGGATGAAAGAGGTTTGGGGTGAATACTTGGGCTTGAAGTCCCTGTACAGATGGTTCAGTTTATTACACTTTGTGCTTCCGTTGAACGTCATATAGTATGTAGGGTCGGGTTCACCAAGGTAGGGCATGAAGTAGGTATTCTGAATCATGTGTCCACTTTTCTGAGCCTTAACTAGGTGAGAACTAAGAACCTCATTCTCGGTCAGGTCGAGGGCCAGGGAAGTAGCGGGACCCTGCAGGTCCATGACCTTAGTCGGGTCAGACATTTTAATATTAATTTTATTGTGTCAAGGTTTAGGAGACTCGCTTAATACTATCAAGTCAGATAGGCGTAGTTCAAATAGCAATGGGTTTGAAATGAACTAATTAACCTATGGAGTTGTTAGAGTGAGTCTCAATATCATTCAACATTCAGAGACTTACGAGTCGATAGAGCACTAAACTTCAATAGGTGATCCGTAGTGTTTGAAAGCGGAGAATTGTATCGTCTGGCTTCCGTGAGAAGTTGCTGTTCTGAGAGATAGTGTGAAGAAGATCACAGTATTCAATAGTGGTTTATCCTATGATGAACATGTTAGTGACCAGTAGAAGAATTCCTTTATCATTCAACAGAGACTTATAACAGTGCAATCTGCGCTGCCAGTTCTCCATCATCTTAGGGTTTGGGACCCTTATCCCATAATCCCAGATATCTTGATGAACTTCCAATTTCCAACGTCTTTTTCTCATTTTGTAAACCTCCCATCGCGCACCCACCACCAAAGACAGAGAGACAACATAAAATGAATTCTAGCCAAGCCTGAGCATGTCACAACAGCAGCAGCAACAAGAAGAAGAAGAGGGTATGAAAACTGTTTTGTGACTTGATTTAATTCCTATTCAGTTTCTAATTCAAATGATTACAGCGTCTCAAGCACAAGCAAGACAGCTGAGTCGGCTTCAAGCCCGACTTCGTGGAGCTGGGTACGTGTTTTTGATACAAATATTTTGTTTTCTATTTATTTCAGCAGCATTCTAATGCTTTATATAGTACTCGGCAAGTTCAGATTTCAGCCTTTTCTATTTTGCCAGAAGGTGAGTTGGTTATTGGAGTTTTGTGGATATTCGTAATAGCGAATTTCTAACTTTCTATGACATCTACAGGAGCAATTGAAGAAACCAATAATGACAGCCCTTTTGAACTACAACCTCAAGCACCAGCACCAATATCGGCTCCAGAATTTGCAAATAATGCTGCTACGGATGTTACTGGACTTGAGATCCGAGAGAGCTTACAGATATTACAGCATGGCACAGTTGAAACCCAACATGTAGCTACGGCCTCTCAGACATTTATCAGACGCGACATCACGCCAATGAGCAGTCCACGGGGTACTTCTATAACTGCTCCGTCTAAAGAAAACCCAATTACTGAATCTTTGGTTGTGGAGTCTGAGCATCCCCTAAATCAACCCTCATCGCTAATCACCGAAAATGAGGTTTCAGAATCGCAAAATAATATTAAAGATACTGATGAGGTAGAGCAGCTGCTTCAAGAGGTTTCTAATGATTTCAACAGACATGCCACTACAAGTTCGATTAAAAAGATCTCTTCTCAAGACAATCTAAACTCTGACACAAATCAACTCATCACCAAGCCAGATGTAAACCAAATTTCTGAAGAAATCACTGTACCCGAGGAAAAAGAACAAGAAAACCATATTACAGCGACCGAATTAAGTTCACCGCATATAGATCAGCCCTCTCCAGAAAGGCCAGAGCCAGGTTCTCTAAAGCATTCATATGAAATCAGCTCTGAAGATGATGAACCTTTAGCAGTGAAAAGAGTAAAACCAGGGGCTGTCTCAACAATTAGTGTTGCTTTAGATGATCTGCCTGCACTTAACAAGGCGAAACCTAGTATATATTTTGAAAGCGCCCGAGATTCAATATCTCCCAGTCCAGAAGTAGCAGTGCAAGCAGAATCTATTGATCATGCTGTCAGACAAGAGGACCTGCCCACTTTAGATGAAGAAGATTCACGGCCTGCAAGAACAAGAAAAATTCAGCATCCATCTAGTCGTCAACAACCTCAAGTATTCTCCAATAAAAGTCGTAGCAGCCTTCGTCGGGCCAATCAACCGGCGTCTTCAGCCAGCCAAATCGATTCAGACGTATCAAGTGATGAAGATGATGTTTTCTCAATCACAGTCTACAAAGTTCCCAAGTCGGCGGGTGGTACTTCACATATAAATGCCATTGATATTGTGAGCCAAGCTGTTGACGACACGTTTAAAAAGTTCAAATCTTCAGATTCGCATGCTGAAACTCCAACCCGTCCAGTTTTAAGGCGAGCTTTATCACAATTCCATGAGTCTGTTATAAACCGGTTATCAAGCCTTGTTGACTTACTAGATTCCAACCATATTTTAGCCACACAACTACGTGGCGCAAAACTCAAACGCGATGGATTAAGAAACAGACTACTGGATTTGAGACAAGAACGTTCACAAGTGCAACGCCAGATAGAACAAGTTAGACAATCACATCTGGCCCAGACAACGCGGTTGAACCACGTAAGGGAAATGGACTTTTTATTGGCGGATTTGGATAACTTGAAGGAGATTGCAAAGGGGCAACAGGCAACCAGAACATCTTCCTCAATAATTGATGAGGACACTGAGACCCCTGATGAACTATTGAATAGAGTGTTGTTGGACTTGGATTTGTTACAGCCAATTTTGGGAACTCAGGGTGCGTTACAAGCACTTGAACACACTGCGGACAAACTGGAGTACTTGGACCAACATTTGGCGTTTTCTTGACTTTTTTACTTTTTTATAATCTTATTTATTTATATACATCTTTCCTTGTTATCGAATTTTATTTAATTCAGGGCTATATGCCTTAGATCATAATTCTGGAGATGCTGGGAATTCGCATCTCTGTGTTCGCCATTCATTGAGATGCTTATCTCGATAGATAGTTTCCAACCCTGTTCTGTACTTGGAAATCCATGAATGATTAAAGCACTGTTTCACGTCCATCCGCTCCTCAGGATTCACCCTTAGCAGTTTAGACACAAATGACTTTCCTATATTACAGTTAATTAATAATCCTTGCCTTAGATATCATTCTTACCTTCCAATGTGACTTTCTTCCACTCAGGTGAATTAAAAAAAAGTTTTCCATTTCTAGCATTTGTAGCTGTCTGGAGGTTATCCGACTCATCAAAAAATGGAGAAATCCCTTCAAAAAGTTTAGCTCAAGATCTTCAACTTGGTGTGCAATGCCTTACCTGTCAGCAATAGATGTGTGATAACACCCAAGCTCCACATATCACATTTAAGTGTGTATCCCGTTCGATTTCCACGTAGTCCAAATCCAACTTCAGGAGCACAGTATTCAGGAGTGCCGATGACAGTCGACATAGAATCACCCTCTTCATTGCATTTCGCTATTCCAAAATCTCCAAGCACAATTCTCGAGCCAACGGAAGGAGAGCTCAATAGAATATTATCAAGCTCAGTTAAATTAATAAAATGAAACTATATATTTCAAAACTCTTACCTTGAGATCCCTGTGGGCAATGCTTTTGGAGTGGAGATAGTCTAAAGCTTTGAGGACTTGAAATGTGATTACCAAAGCTTCAGCTTCAGGTAAGCTGCGCAAAGTATCACTACCTCTAATCATATAGCTAAACAAGTCTCCTCCCGTTAATCTTTCAGGTTAGCAAGCCAATTAAGAGTCTATATTAAAATGCTCACAGATCTTCAAATATCAGTGTATGTCCATTGAACGTAGACATCTTATGAACAGAAATAATGTTTGGCTATTTTCTAATTAGTCTCAATTTTCAATTCGATTCTAATTACCAATCTTACATGCGATAATCCGGAGAGAATATTTGCTTCTGTTGCTGGCTCAAAATTTTTCTTTTTTGTGATTTTGGATATCTTGCAAGCAACATGCTCGTTTGTAGAGGCATCTACGGCCATTCGAACTTCTCCAAATGATCCACATCCAATTATGCGGCTAGATATCCTGTAATTGTCGAGTTCAAGACCTGACATGTAACTCAATTCTGATTTTGTGGAGTCTCCAAGTGCACTTTGATAAAAGGTAAAATTTACTTCTGAGCAAATTCCTGGTTATAGTTAGTAAGGTTTTGAAAAGATTTCTTTTTTCATACTCACCCAAGTTGTCCCCATGAGTCAAGAGAACTGTTCTTAATTTACCAATCAATATTTTATTCAAAAATGTTCCATTTAAACTCAGATCCTGGCAGTATACCAGTGGGGTGGATGTGGCATCAAATTGCACAACGTAGATTTTAAAGTGAAACCCACTAATCGAACTTTGAGAGTATATCTCATGGCTAATTCACAGATTAGTGCCTCCTAAAATTCCGAATTATATCAAGCTACCATTGAGGATTTCGGCCGATTAAAAGACCTTCTTGAAGACGAATGCGAATAACTAAAAGATTGTTAGAAGTGAAATTATTGATCTCTATAAGCGTATATTCTTGCCATGATTTCTTAACCAGGAATTTTCAATCAAAACTCCAACGGTGTTGTCTCCAGACAATCCTGAAGTCTAAATAAAGTCACAAGTTAGAATTTTGTACAACGGGCATGCTGTTAAAGGTAATTGTACTCCGTCTTCTGTTGAAGAGCGTGCCACTGAGTTACCACAATTCATTCTCTGATCCATAATAATGCTTAAAACAATGCCGTTAGGAAATATTAAAAAGTAAAAGTCTCTGTTTCGTTTGAAACTGAATAAACAGAAAATTTCGCGGTTACTTCAGCACCACAAGACTCTTGTAATGAAGTCCATTTCCACAATACTCCTAGTAAGCCAAATTCATACTCTGACGTGTCAAGACTTAGTGATCCATGGTTATCCACATAAATGATCTAGATATTCTCGATTCCTTGTATTCATTACACTATTCCCCTATGAAATATATTTGATTATCCTAATGTCTAACAGAGATCGTAGTAGTCAGACTCCAGATTTACTCATCATCTCTGACCAGAGCAACAATCATGCAATAAAGGTAAAAGAAGAAGAAAAAGAGGTGGCAACCTAATTTGATAAAGCCTTCCTTCTTGTGCTTGCTGAGAGTGCGGAAGATCTCAGTTGCGTCCAACAAGTGGGTATTGGAATAGATCCTAAAGATAAGTTAGAAAATCATCTAAGGCGGGAGGGTTAAGTACTTACTTGCGAGCGTTGAAGGCCAACAAAGGAGCGTTGAAAAGGAAAGACCACCAGTATCCGTTCACCAAAAACAAAACAGTTAAGAAAGCGTGAATAGCAGCTTCAGGAAGGATATACTGGAAACAGGTGGTTAGTGTTATCATTATCATGTGGGGGCAGAGAAGTGCAGTTGCCCCAAAGAAAAATAAGAAATACTCACCTGGTTAAGCTTGTTACACAGATCAATTGGATTAATATAGTCTTGATCATAGTTAGATTAAAGCTTTGTGATAATGAGAAACTTCTAGGTTCATACCGCATTCTAATGATTCAGAGGTTAGTTGGCAAATAAAATAGGGATCAAAGACATAATAAGCATACCAAGATCACTGTACATGATCGTGAAGAACACTTGCAAAAACAAGTTCACGGCGTTCAAAATAACAGCCAACAGATAAAGCCTGAGAAGTCGAAGGTGTTAGACGGCTTTAAAAGAACGTATCATTGACCTTGAGAACCTACCAAGCTTCGCCAGACATGATAATATATTAAGCCCAAATAACAAATCAAATTTAAAATTGAAAACTCCAGAAAGCAAAAGCAAAAGCCAGCCAAAAAAAAATAGCAACCAGAAGTAATAAGTTAAGATGAAACAACCAAAAAAGAACAAGAACTGTAATATGAAAACAAGGGAGGTATAATAATCCGTGCGAAAAGTTGGTGGTTTGGTGTCCAGAAACTGCGATTTCCCAGAATAAAAAAAACCCAACGGCAAAACGAGAATTCTGAATTTTACTGTCATTAAAATTTAAATTTGAAATGGGAACCATCTCATCTGCGAGCCATACCTTTGAGAAATCGCCTTCACACTGCTTAGTAGCAAGATAAACGATTTCGGAGATTATGATGAAGTTATGATCAATTAATCAGGTATCTTAATATTTTTAAATTAGACAGAGATGGCCGATTCAATAGAAAATTTCAATGACACTGTTGATTGTTTCATAGATGCCATTCTGGCGACTCCAGATGAAAGTGAACGGCAGACATTAATAGATCAGATAGGGTCATTATGGGGACCAGAACTCTCACAGGTAATACAGGAAATGGTTTTGTTCAAGATTAGAGAGATGAATATAAGTAAGGTTCAACAGAGCAATATTTCACAGAGCAAGAAGATGGAAGAGATAAAGAACATCAGGAAAGAGATGCAAGCAAAGATTAGCAGCCTACACAACTCGCAAGATTCGGACAAGAAGTCAGATGCGTTTGAATCTGATGATTTGGGGGCCGTGTTAGAAGAAATTGATTTTAGCGCACCAAAAAGCCCGCCACTAGAGAACCCGTTTGTACGGAACCCCCTAGTTCCTAGTAGTAAATCCATATCCAATCTACTAGGTAAAACGCAATCATCTAGTCAGCAGGATGCACTGAGTTTGCTTTATTTAATCGCTGAAGACTGTAGTAAAATGGTGGACGCAATTCATCATGGTGTTTCTTGCAACTATTGTGGCATGAGTCCAATTACAGGTCCAAGATATCACTGCTCAAATTGTGCTGACGTCGATCTTTGTGAAGCCTGTGAACTTGCTAACCGGCATACATCTTACCATTATAAAATTAAAATTAAAGTCCCCATCCCATTAATGAAGAGCCCTCGGTGGAGGTGGAAGTCATCAATTCCGGTTGGGGCCATTGTAAGGGGTTTCGATGTTCCTGAATCTCTTCCTGCCGCGACATTGCTGAAACTGGGCTGTGAGTTGAAAGAATTTCCGGGGTATTTGGAGAAACTATATGATCTGTTTAAAACGATTGTTGACTATCGCACGCAGACCGACGATGGAGAGTTTATATACGGTATTACGAAGCGTACTATAATTGAAGTTGCCCTACGAAATCTGGCAAATGATGTTCTAGGTACGGCCTACTTTAGGTTCTATGACGAGGATAAAGATGGAATAGTAACATTCACAGAGTTTGTAACAACTTATCATGCCATTTTATTAGGGTCCGACGTTTTAGTTTTCAAAAAAGTGCTACAAGCATTTGACAAAGACAACGATGGTTATTTTGACCAAAATGATGTGTATGAGATTTTGAATGGGTTTATTGATTATCTTTCAAAGATTGCCCCGCTACCTGATGGGTCTCTAATTAGCAGGCACTTGAATAAGCGGATATGGGAAGGTCGAAGACCTCTATCATCTTTGTTTCCAAGTGTAATGGAAGAGCCAGAAAGACCCTTGACTTCAGCTTTTATGCATTTCCAAAATACAGCTTCGAATTTTGGCTCTTCGAAGAGTGTGATTATCAACTATGTGTCAATCTACGAATCCCTTTTAATTAATGAGAATGTACCGAGAGAATGGGCTGAAAAGTACGGACTTTTAAACTACGCATTGGTGGATGAATTGAAAACCAAGCACCTCAAGTCTGTGGTAGACTCACTATTTCATGATCTTGGATGGCCTGAAAAGGTTAAATGGAAGGAATTTAGAAACAGGGACATAGACATCATGTTGAAATCAGAATATTTTCCCCTTCTTGTAAGTTGGGTCAAAATTATATCGTTCTTCTAGGATCTATGAGGTGAGTCTTATTCGTTAAGTATTTATTTATTAGCAATGCACAACCTTCCAAGTTAATCCTCCTATCGTGACTTCTTTGCCAGGCTCATCAAACTGGTCATAGTGTGAGTCACCAAAAGGAATGGCATTCAGAGAATTACCCCAGCCTACCAGTCGAGTCCATACACCATCATCATTTGCCTTTGCAGCACGTAGAATAGAAAGAGATGAAACACCTTCAATACCAATTTCCTGTACAATGGCTTGAACCCAAGATCCAACTCGTACCAATTTGCCTTGAAACTTTCTCTGTGATGGCTCCGACGAAGTAGGAGTGCAAACTAGTACCAAGCATTTTGCCGTTTTACCATCACTTTCTTCGTTTTCACGGCCTCCTTTGGCAACTTTGGTGGGTGCATGGTTAGCGTAGAGAGGTCTCCAAATTTCGAGAAACTTTTCGACTTTCAAAGTATCTGGGTTAAGCATATACCCGCTCTCTTCCTCGTCACCGTTGGGTAGGTTCGAGCCTGAGCCAACATCAGCCTCAAGAAATTTCTCAGCATCTTCTTTAGTACCAGTAGCAATAGCATTGATGTACCGAGAATCAATATCGTGTGTATAAGTAGTTTCTCCACTGCCGTCAGTAGACTTTATGACTTCTCCATAGAAGGCCCAATCGAATGGGAAACTGCTACTATCAGGTGGGAGAGACCTGATATCGACAAAATGAGAATTATAGGTTAATACGAAGGTCTTAGTTGGTTCAGAAATAGGATCTTCATTCCACTGAATTCCCTCTCGAGACGTAATACTAAATGGCATCTTCAAGGACTAGTTTTTGTTCACTGTTTAAAATCGTATGAGTGAGAGAGATACATATTAGAGAGCAACTATTATATTATGCTCGAAGAATACTTACACTCACATAATACTCTCAGGGTAATAATAACTTTAAAAACACCACCAATAGCCATCAAAATGGACTCTAGCGACGATGAAGAAATGGAGATTGTGCCAATTACTCCCTCTTGCAAAGTCAATTCTGCTCAAGAAGAAGACCACAACAAGCTAAAACGCGAGTTTGTTCCCGACGAAGATGAACAAGTTACCTCACCACCGGAGGCGGCGACACCGCTTCCAGATTCTCATTTAATCTACGCCCCTACTCTTTCACCAGCACCTCCATTGAACCCAGCAACACCTATACATGATTCAGAATCATCACATAGTACATCTTCAGTTAGCAGGCATCGGTTGAGTGACCGTCAACAAGAGCGCCTAATCATATATTTGGATGACAAGTTGCTACAGATTAAACGGCAATTTGTGCAACGATTGACACCGCCTAAGGGATATATGAACTTGCGTGACCTTCTTACTGATTTGAACAAGGTGATTGATATCATCTGGTACTCTATTACATCAACCCAGCCTTCTGAGCTAGATCAACTAGAAGCTAGCGATTCAGAATTCACTTCCAGTAGCAATAAGATCACATTATTTGGACAAAGCCATTATTTACTAGCTATTGCCGACAGCCTGGTAGATTATCTCGAGGGCTTTGCCGCTGTCCAGAAATTTGAAGATCCAGAGCCAACAATACGTACATTTCAAAAGCTCGACAAGATTCTTGCAAGGCTTTTAGATGAGCCTGAACAAAAGCATCGTGGGTTAAGCAGAACAGAAAAAGTAAGACTGGAATCGATAGCCGAGAGAACTAGGATATCGGTCATTACTGTTTTTGAACATATTGAAGGGTATGAATTGGAAGTTGTCAATGTGTATGAGCAAGTCTTGGACAGAATTACATGACAATCTTTGTAAATGATGATCATCTAAAACATATATAAATAAAACAATACATAAAAATATGGGTTAAACTAATAAATAAAGTGGTTATATCAACATAACTCAAGATCGTTCTTAGGTCCTTGAGCCAAGACCAAACAAAAATAAAAGTTCTTTTTGGTTGAGCTTGCCAATGGACTTCATTCCATTTTCATCTAAAGCGCCCATAATCAATTCCTTCTTCTTTCTTTGAAGTTCTAAAATTCGGTCTTCCACTGTTCCTTCAATCACCAGACGATGCACAAACACAGGACGCATCTGACCAATGCGGTGAGCACGATCCATGGCCTGTTCTTCGACAAAAGGATTCCAGAAGGGGTCCATAATAACTATGTGTGATGCACAGGTCAGTGTTAAGCCTACATTTCCGGCTTTAAGACTGATAAGCAGTACAGTTAGCTCTGATTTATCGAAAAAATCAAGAATGCACTGGTTTCGGCTATTAGAATTCATAGATCCATCATAACGCAGGTAGTTGGGGTTATTAACATTTTCAAGAGCTATTTCTAAAAAGTCCAAAAGAGAGGTAAATTGTGAAAACACAATAACCTTTTCTCCAGGGAACTTTTCATGCACTTGAGCAATGATTTCCATGCACTTGCTGATTTTTGACGAACTAAGCCACCCTTTGGGGAACAACTCAGCAAGATCGGACTTCATAGCAGGGCCTGAAACTGAATTTGTGTTTAATTCATCAGAAATTGATACTGGGCTTGTTGCTCGGAAATATTTGTTCGATCTAGAAACTACAGGAACCAAGGCATTAGACTTGGCATCTTTAGGATCCTGATTTATCTGAGATTTCATACCTGAAGGAGTGGTCTGTTTGATTTCTGGTTCGACTATAGGTTTGGCATCTGGTGGAGGAGAATGCTCGAATTTATTCGAAATTAAACATGAAAGGCCAGGAGAAATTTCAGTAGATAGTGCATCATCTTGAGTGTCATCTAAAGTTGGATAACTTTCTTCCCTTTTATATCTGTTTTCTGGCGTTGGAGAACTGGAGCTCTTGGTTTGGGCTACAGGCTTATCATCACTGAACAAGTCAAAGTCTGAATCTGAATCGTCCTTAATCGACAGTTTTCGAGTAGCAGGAGTCAGGTCAAGTCTGCTTGAATGTCTAGATCTCTCACGAAACAACTGACGACGATCAGAAACACGGTTTGACATTATTTCCTGGTCGGTTAATCCTTCAATATGAACAAGATCAAAAATGGAATAATCAATCAACTCTTTGTTAGAAACAGTAGTAGAACAAGTAGGACAACGGAATATCTCTACGTCCTCTCCATTTCCAGATGAATCAAAAAATTCGCCACAGCATTCTGTGCAAATAAAATCGCCACAAGGAAAAAATAACACCACATTTCCTGGATCAACTGCATCCATGCAACGAGGACATGTAAACGTAGTTTGAGACTCTATTTTTTGGACTACACGTCGGCTAAACCTGCGACATAGCGCGATTGCTTTCCTGCCAGATCTAGCAGAAATTATTTTACTGGCCTTCAACCTGTGAGCACGTTCAATCAATTTAGGGTGACAGCAGGCCTGTCGAAGTCTCAAAAGAAGGACGAGAATATTGCTGTAGTTTTTGGTAACAGATCCTTGCTCGAGATACTTGTTCATTTGGACCTTGGCGCCTTCTTCCAAAGCATGATAAAATTCGTTTTCATCCTCATCCATCACGCTTAAATCAATTTCAACTTCCTTAGGTGGTAATTGCAAAATAGGTTTACCGTCAATCTTAGAGGATTTTGTCCGTCGAAGGAGAATTGCTTTAAGTAAGGCTTGTAGTTTTTTCATAGCATTTTTGTCGCCGGTCTTCTGTATTGGATTGCCGATTTCCTTGTTGAATAGGGATTCTTCATCATATGGCTTAATACGCAAGAACCGGAGTAGACTGTATAACTCCATAACATTGTTTTGCATTGGAGTTCCACTAAGGCACCATCTATATTGACTTTCTAAAGCAGAGCAGGCCTTTGAAGCTAGAGTGCTTTTGTTCTTAATGTACTGTGCTTCATCAAGTACTACACGATACCAAACTGATTCACGTTGGTAAAAGGGGGAAGAATACGTTGCTTTTGACTTTTTACTTGCCCTTGGATCGAGGATACCAAAATGCTCCTTGTACTCTCGTGAAAGCAAGCCATAAGTAGTCAATATAACGTCATAAACTGCAAAGTCACTAAACTTTTTGATTTTTCGCGTGTTACCATGGTGGATGCAAACTGATAGCTGAAATTCTGATTTAATCCTAGTTATTATCTCACGTTCCCATTGCTTCAAAAGGGCCACTGGAGCAACGATAAGCGTGGTTTTGAGGTCTGGATCCTTAGACTTGTTGGCGACCATAAGAGAACTAAATAGTTAGAAAAGAAAAAAATAATTTAAAATAGTTCAGCATACATTGTTTGAATGGTTTTTCCCAGGCCCATATCGTCAGCCAAGATACCACCTTTAACATTCTTCTCCATTTTTTGAAGCCACGTTAAACCTAGTTTTTGGTGTTCAAGAAGAGTAATTTTTAATTCTTCTGGAGTGCCTCGTCGGTCTGCAGGCTTGATATCAATATCGGCCTGGATGTTATCCAAAAGCTTTTCAATTTTCTCGCGGTTTAAACCGCCCATTTCAGAGCCATAGGAACCAAATGAATCCATGCTTTCCATTCGATGATTTTCTGGAGCAAACAGAGAGCCAGATTCAGTTCGCTGAATAGTAGGAGGCTGAAGTGGCACTGAAGAAGTGGCAGACATTGAAATGTGTTCAATGGCACGTTGAAATATCTCCTCGCCCTGTCTCGTCATTTCCACTACTTGGCTATAGTAGGTTTTATAGTCGGCCACTCCTCCCTTATATAACTTGTCAGCCATCTTCTTAAGTTGCTCCAAGTTCTTAGAAGATGCAGCTTTCTGTACCCAAAGCATTTTCGAACTTTTCATAAGCGACATAAGTCGAAGATTGTCCATATAAGTTAAATTGGCCACTCGTTTAAGACTTCTGATTTGTTGGTCTATAAGTTCCCATTGTTGATTAGCTGTCCTGGATTGATTCAGAGTTCTTTCTATTTGGTCATGTAAAAACTTGATTGTCCCCTGTGCATATTTCTTGAGTTCACCAGAAAGTTTTGGTAAAATCATTTTGTAATATATATCCCGATATATAGTGGGAGAGGGATGTGGAGCAGTTGGAGCCATAAGGACCCGGGGGCGTTTATCGGTTGGGGTATCATCTTCTGTGAGATCTATGACCGTAGAATCTTCAGGTGGGCCCTGAGAGTGGCTTTGCTCAAACAAACTTGAATATTTTCGCTTTGCTTCGGGACCATGAGACAACGGCTGGTTTCTGGTAAAAGAATGTGTTTGAGCTACAGGATTATAAGGTTCTAAGTACGGAGCTGAAGTAATAGGTCGTGCTTCATCATAACTAGTGTTGAAACTTGATATGGGACTAGTTGTAGGAAGAGAAGATTGATTGTTGGAGACATGGGTAGGTTTTTGAACAACGGCACTTGTAATGATCTCGTCATCTGCAAACCCGTCATCGGGATCATATTTCCCAGTATTCGCAGTAGCCCGTAAAGGTTCTCCATTTGGTAAAGGGTCGGGCTGGGTTTCAATTTCGTCATCGTCCAGAATTTCGATAACTTCTGGCTGTGGATTAAATGAGAGTTTGGAGGAGTTATTTTGCTGGTTGGTAAAAGAAGAGGGCGTGTTCGATGGAACGGAATGGTGGCTTAAATATTGATCCATGAGTCGACCAGTATATTGACCATTAGAAGGGTTGAGAGGTGATTTAAATTGATGATCAAGTAGAGACCCATTAGTTGGCCTATGGGCAAAGGAAGAGTGCGGAGAAGCTGGTGTCGATAGATATTGGCTTGAATTCTGCCAGTGGTTGTTTGTTGTAGGGTCACGCGGTGGCAAGTGAGGTTGGCTGTGAGAATGTCCTACAGGAAGATTGGTAGAAGTAAATGGATGTGTAGGTGGAAAGGCAGAGGGGGTAATTGGAGTACTAATACCACCTGGGGGAGAACTAGACGCACTCGGAGCAGAACTGTTAATACCACTTAACGACCCATTGGTCTCTTGATCCATCTGTTGCGGTGGGTTGGCGATGAAAGGGTGTGGGGGCAGAGTTGGTGAGATTTTTCTGGGAGTTTGACTGATATTTTGAAAAGAAGGTAGCGGACCTGACTGTATTTGTTTAATTTGGTTTTCGTTATTCTTAAGCTGTTCAAGAAGAGAGCCCATGCGTACTAGGTAATCATGGCTATTAGGATCACATTGTTGGATTTGTTTGGTGAGGTCTCGCCTCTGTTCGTCAAGAGCTGATAGTGACATTTAAAAGGTTAAAGATAGCTTTAACGCTAAATAGAACCCGAATCCAGATTTCACAAAACAAAACCAATATACAAGATTTCCATAAGAAATAAGGCAGGGACCTAGTCCAAGAGTCGTTAACAAGAAGTCAGCGTTAAGACCTGAAATATGTGAACAGATGAAATTCACGCGTAATTTGGGCTTTAACACACGATAAATAGGAAAAAACAAGCCTGTCTTACAAGAATCTTAAAGTGAGTGGGATCTAGTGAAGAACTGATATATAAACAGGGTATATGGCAAGAACAAGAAGAAATCATGAATTTGAAAAAAGAGTGAAGATATACTCGTTATATATATTAAGGGAAAAAAAGGTGATAGGAAAGGTCATGTGAACTATTTACCCTGCATTGCTACAAAATATTAACCATAATTATTATGCTGAGAGAGCATCGATGCTAGATATCTCTTCGTTGACCTTTGCTGTAGCGGCAGCGCTAGTCTTGCACAGTTCTTGTGCAGTTGCAAGATTGGATTTGGCTTCACTATATCTTGCAATTCTTCTGAGGCATCGGGCTTTGCGGTAAAAATTGTTCCATTCAGTAGGCTGTATGGTAGTAAGGATATGGGCATCCGCGTAGGCGTCAGCCCATTTATTGAGTTTAATGTAAACATCACATCTGGCGTCTAGGATAGTGACGATTTGAGTGATCTGGTATTGAACTGATTCCCACAGTGATCTCTTCAGAGCCATTTCTAAGGCCATTGATAGTAGCTTAATGGCTTCGGTGTGTTTTCCTAGTTTCATCTCCTTGATACCAGTGTCGCGCATCTTCTCTACTTGTTTGGTTAAATTTCCGTTGA